>JBBPBX010077910.1:0-16757 GCA_038048925.1 Garcialebias charrua | reverse complement strand
TCACGTTTTTACTACATAATTATCACGTTTTTACTACATAATTATCACGTTTTTACTACATAAGCTCCAAAAAAAATATTTTCATGGTTGAATGCAATGCCCTTCCGTTCTTTAGTCATCCAAGGTTGGTCAACAATATTTCTTTTTCTACGATTTCTTTGCACACAATTCTTTTCATACAGAGCTTCTAAAATGTTCATAAATTCATCATATGATCTGTTAAAGGTTCAGTATGCAGTTTCTGTAGAACTGCAGCAGTTAGAAATATTTTCAACAGGCAAAGCATTCTGATCCCTCCCCCTCAGAGCCATATGTGGCTCTGCCCCCTTGTGGTCTGTTGAATTTCAAATTCAAGCTCTGTTTTTATTGGCTGATTCAAATTCAAGCTCTGTTTTTATTGGCTGGTTACAAACTCTGTTTTTATTGGCTGGAAAATGGCGGGTCACCTTTTCTTTTTAGAAATGCTTATTTACCACCTGGAGAAGCAAGGGGACAATATTTTTTTTAATTTTTTTTCAGAGATTACCTGGCTAACATCAGTCTGTCAGGAGGTAGTGACAGAGTGAAGAAATATGTTCATAAAAAAAGCTACATACTGCAGCTTTAACATCATCAATATACACGTCCTTCCAGTTTTGCTATTGATCCATAGCTTTTTTTATGCGTTTATGATTTTTTTCTTAATTGTAACTTCTTTTGTAATGTTTTGATCATTTCTGTAGATAGTGAAAACTGGTAAATGATCACTTAAATCAGTTGTTAAGATACCACCTGTCATATCCTCATTAATTATATTTGTGAAAATGTTGTCAATTATCGTAGCACTATGAGTTGTAATTCTTGTTGGTTTTGATATTAACGGATAAAGATTTAAACTATGCATTGAATTTAGAAATGTGCTGATGTTATTTGAATCCGTTTTATTTCCCAGGTCAATATTAAAGTCTCCACACAAGAAAACTTTTTTATTTAAACTCTTTTCCAGTAGTTGTATGATTTTATCGGTGAATATTTCTATATTTGATCCTGGTGATCGATATACACAACTTATGGATATGTTTTTAGCATTTTCGTTTAATATTTCTATTGTTATTATTTCCATAAGATTGTCAACAATTATTGACATTTCTTTAATTATTCTACACTTTATTTCATTTTTGACAAATAGAGCTACTCCACCACCTTTTTGTTTCTGTTTAAATGATATAATTCATATCCTTCGATGTGAACATTATTTTTGTTTTCATCATTAAGCCATGTCTCTGACAGTGCTATTAATGTAAAAATTGGGCGGCCATGGTGTAGTGGTAATTGTTACGAACCCCAAATGACCGGACCAAAATCACCACAAAATTAGACAATAATCAAGTTTTTATTTTTCTGCTCTGATTGGCTCTGGTGTCGATCAGGGACCCTCTGGCTGGAGCAGTCTGTAGGATGGAGGAGAACGGTTAGTGGTCTGATGGTGAAATGAAACTTAACAGTCAATGAGAAATAGCCACTAACCGTCTCACAGATGGATGGGGTTTCAGAGCAGGGAGGAACTCCAGCTGATCAGGTCCGCTGCGAGTGGGGCTGTTGCCTGTGAAGGAATGCAGCCGGTCGCAGCGAGGGGTCCGTGACGTAATCCAGCAGGCGAACACCGGGAAGCAGAAGAGCAGATGAACCGATGGGGACAGGCGATGAGACAAAGTGAGGCGATCCAGGGTCAGTAACGAACGAATCCAGCAAACGTCAGTCCAAGAGGGAGAAGGCAGAGGCAGGTGAACAGGCAGGCAAGACGTCAGAACCAGGAAATCAATGAGGCGAGGATAAGAAACAGGAAGAGGGACAGAACGGGCGCGATAACTACTCACTGTGTACAGTTTTCAACTATCTGGCAAATACCTGGTGTGAGAGTCTGACTTATAAAGGGTGTAGCAGCAGGTGCAGCTGATTTGAAACTAATCAGCGCAGCAGTGAGGACAAACCGGTTCCAAAATGAAGGCAAACCTAAACCCACATACAGACAGGACAAACCGGTTCCAAAATGAAGGCAAACCTAAACCCACTTACAGACAGGAGACAGGACAGAATCCAGAAACAACAAGCAGTGTTGTACAGAGTGAGACTAAAATCAAATCTAACCTAACAGGCGTGAAACGTGACAGTAATGGCAGTTGTCTCCCGATCGGAAAGTTGGCGGTTCAACTCCCGGGACCCGCACCATGTGTCGTTGTGTCCTTGGGCAAGACACTTAACCCCGAGTTGCTCCCGGTAGGACTGGAAAGCACCTTGCATGGTAGTCTGCCGCCACCGGTTTATGAATGTGTGTAGCATTCAATATATGTGTAGCACTTTGAGATTTTCAGTAATGAAAAGTGCGTTATAAATTGAATTAATTATTATTATTATTATTATAAGTTCTGTTTAACTGTTTTAAATAATCTGTTATTTTGGATATATTTGCATTTATACTTCTACTATTGATGTGAATAATAGAGAGATCTCCATTTGTTATATTGATGTCATTAAACTTTTCTTCATTATAGTATTCACAGTCTTTTATAGCAGGATAAAAGTTTGCATCAACCATATCTTCAACATTGTATATTTTAAATTCTGAGTCTTCGTTTGTTGCTGTCATGTTTTAATGTATTTGTTTGTTTGTTCATTTTTGTCAATTTTTGTGTATGAACATGTGATAGTGATTGGTGATTTGTCATTTTTGAGCTCATTTAAATGTGTCTAAGTCTTTCAGTTCTTTTATTATTTTAGCTTGAGAATTTTCATGTACTTTGATCCAGATGTTTCCGTTTCTTGTCCAAGTTTTTTTTATTTTTTCATCCTTTTTCAACAACCTTGCTGCATGTGCAATGTTTGCGTTTTTTTTAGTTAGGTGTTCATTCATGAAGACATTAGTTTTTGCGAGTTTCTTTGACTGCATCATTACCCTGTTTCTTTGATTCCTTCCAATGAATCTCACGACTACTGATGGTTTAAGTTTGTTAGCTCTATTGGGCAGTGTGTAACAGGTGGAAATGTCATCACGTTTAATGTCAATGTCTTTGCCATTTAAGAAAGTGACTACCTGATTCTCCAGAGACTGCAGTTGTTCTGGTAGTCCTCCTTCACTCGTGTTAACGCCTTTAGTTACATCAGCCGATGACCAGCGTTTAAGCTCGAGTCCAGAAATGACCAGATTCTCGCCTCTTATGTATTGTTCCATGTCATCACACTTTTGTTCCAATTGAGCTAATCGTTCTTCTCTGATGATCTCCTGAGCTTTCATTTGATTCATCTTCTCTACTAGTTGAGTAATGTTTTTTTGCTCAGCTCTCAAACTTGCAAGTTCACCGGTGAGAAAGTCTATTGCTTTTTTCAGTTCCTCCATTAACTCCAAATTTTTATCCACCGAGTTTTGACTCACCGACTCATATTTCGGCGACTCCGGTTTCTTTTTTCTTGCAGGACTCATCTCGCCTGCTTCTTCCGGTCTGGATATAGAAATTCACTGTTCCACAGCAACTCGCTCGCCGATCTGCTCCCGTCCACAGCAACTCGCTCGCTGCTCTGCTCATGTCCAACAGTAACCAGCTTGCTTCCCGTCCAACAGCAACTCGATCGTTGCTCTGCTTCCGTCTTCAGCAACTCGCTCGCTGTCCTACTCCCGTCCAACAGCAACTCACTCGTTGCTCTGCTCACGTACAACCAGCTTGCTGCACTGCTCCCGTCCAACAGCAACCAGCTTGTTGCTCTGCTCACGTCCAGCAGCAACCATGAGGATCAGTTCCTCCAAATGGCCATGGTCTTGAGCCAGAAAAGGGTAGAGTGCCCTCTCCAGGTCGGGGAGGAGGTCCTGCCCCAAGTGGAGGAGTTTAAGTATCTCGGGGTCTTGTTCACGAATGAGGGAAAACTGGAGCGTGAGATCGATAGGCGGATAGGTGCAGCGTCCGCAGTGAAGCGGGCGCTGTACCGGTCTGTCGTGGTGAAGAGAGAGCTGAGTCAAAAGGCAAAGCTCTCAATTTACCGATCGATCTACGTTCCCACCCTCATCTATGGTCATGAGCTTTGGGTTATGACCGAAAGAACAAGATCTCGGATACAAGCGGCTGAAATGAGTTTTCTCCGCAGGGTGTCTGGACTCTCCCTTAGAGATAGGGTGAGAAGCTCAGTCATCCGGGAGGGACTCGGAGTAGAGCCGCTGCTTCTCCACATCGAGAGGAGCCAGTTGAGGTGGCTCGGGCATCTGGTTAGGATGCCTCCTGGACGCCTCCCTGGTGAGGTGTTCCGGGCATGTCCCACCGGGAGGAGACCCAGAGGAAGACCCAGGACACGCTGGAGGGACTATGTTTCTCGGCTGGCCTGGGAACGCCTTGGGATTCCCCCAGAGGAGCTGCTCCAAGTGGCTGGGGAGAGGGAAGTTTGGGCCTCCCTACTTAGGCTGCTACCCCCGCGACCCGGATAAGCGGACGAAAATGGATGGATGGATGGATAAATTCAGAAAGATATGACTCCGTCCAAAATTAACTAAAACATTTTAATTTTTCCAGGTGTATCTGTACAAATTGCCAATGACCAGAGGTGATTGAAGAAATTCGTCAAAAGGTGAAGATTTGAGATGCGTTACCCAGTGGTATAGCTTTCAGACATGCTGTCTGATTGTTGTTCTAAGAATCGCAAACAACAATAAAAAAAACTTATGATTGTATTATGACGTCATGTTGACTGTATTAGTAAAAGTAGTTTGTGATAATAAATTTTCTAATACATTTGATTTCATTTCATTATTTAAACAAAAAAAATTTAAGCAAAGAAAAAAAGTCCAAGTTCTACCCTACCCTTGCAGCTGGTTTATCTGGTTCAGGTTAATCCTCCGCCAGAAGGAGCCATGATGAGTTCCCGGCATCTATGCAAAGGTAAGGATGAGAGACGAGATCTTAACATTTCTGAACACCTCTAGGACCAGAATGGTTTTGTTCGGGACTAGAGGGTCCAGACAAAAAGATAAATCTAGGCTCCCAAAAAGCTGAAAAGTAGCTGAAAAAGAAGAACCAAATGTAAGTGATAGGAATTGAAATGAGCTTTATAAAAATTGGAATAGATGGTGAATAGATGGATGGATGGATGGATGGATGGATGGATGGATGGATGGGTGGATGGATGGATGGATGGAGCATGCATGGGTGGATGGATGATAGATGGATGCATGGATGGATGGATGGATGGATGATGGAGCATGCATGGGTGGATGGATGATGGATGGATGCATGGGTGGGTGATAATGAAAGATGGATGTACACATGATGGATGGATGGATGGATGTCGTCTATGACATAATGTCACCTCCTCAGCTGCAACTTTTTTCCCATCTCTACACACTCCAGCGTGCTCTGGCTGCAAGCGTCCAGTCTTCAGACTGGTCATAGTTCATCAGCACGCGACCGAGGACACGTCCCTGCAGGAACCACAATGAAGGATAAAAACTTCAAAGACAAGCACTCACATCAGCTGAGCAGGATGGTTGCTCAAAGTAGCTGAAATTACCACAAAAAACTTGATAACATTATCTAAATACAGGGAACCCTCGAGTTACGTCAGAGATCGGGACCTACGAGTGTGACTTAGGTCGATTCTGTCGTATCTCGCGGACCAAAAACACGTGCCTGTCGTAGGTCCGCATTTCTGCCGCAGGTCGCGGCTATACCGCTAACGGAGCGCCGCACACACATTTAACGGCATGAGAATGAACAAGCGGACATCCTGTGCCATAAACATGCATAGAACTTTATTTACAAACACTTAGATAACAAATTATACCACACATTCATCCATAACACACAAAACCAGTACCTGTACAGCATGTACAGTACAGGTACAGTACTGAAATGTTTTTTTCAGCACAGACAAAGCATACAAAATACAAATCTCTTCCTGAACAGTTCTCAGCCATAATCTGCAAATGAGTTCAACCATGAAACATGAACACTTCTCTTTGAGCAGCAGCTGTCAACATCAAAATGCAGCATATGATAAGGAACTCCCATGCATTCATCCATGCATCCAGCAGCAGCTAGAACATGTCAACCATGAAACATGAACACTTCTCTTTGAGCAGCAGCTGTCAACATCAAAATGCAGCATATGATAAGGAACTCCCATGCATTCATCCATGCATCCAGCAGCAGCTAGAACATGTCAACCATGAAACATGAACACTTCTCTTTGAGCAGCAGCTGTCAACATCAAAATGCAGCATATGATAAGGAACTCCCATGCATTCATCCATGCATCCAGCAGCAGCTAGAACATGTCAACCATGAAACATGAACACTTCTCTTTGAGCAGCAGCTGTCAAAATGCAGCAAATGATAAGGAACTCCCATGCATTCATCCATGCATCCAGCAGCAGCAAAAACATGTCAACCATGAAACATGAACACTTCTCTGAGCAGCAGCTGTTAACATGTTGCAACCATCATGTTTTTGAAACCAGTGCAGTCCATGTGGTGTTGGTGTGCAGTCCATGTGCATGAAAAAGTCCATGAACCCAAAAAAGAAGCTGGAAGCAGCAGAAGAAAGAAACAAGGAAACAAAATGTCCTTACTTTGACTGAAGTGTAGGTAGACACTGATGTTTTTCTCAAGTTCAAACCTGGATCAGATGGAACTGCTTAGCCAGTGCTCAACCATGAATGATGGGAGCATTTAGCGGCAGGTGTGGGCTCAGCGGTGTGGTCCTGATGTGAACAGTTCTGTCCATCAGCAAAGGTGTTTTTTTGTTTGTTTTGGCAGCAGTCATACATGCAGAAGGTGTTGACCCAGGTGATGGATGGAGGCAGATGGCAGGACTGATGTCCTGGACGACAGAGGCAGGACAGAGTGGACACACATCCATCCATGAGGAAAGTCCACGATGTGAGCTGTGAAAACAACAACACAAAAATGAACATGAGCTCTTACAGGTGGGCCTGTGAACACCTGAAGATGGCAAACATCTTGTCCTCACCTGATTGGTGTGGTGCAATGATGGAGAGGTGCTAGAGGGAGAGAGGCAGGCAGGCAGGCAGGACAGAGTGGACACACGTCCATCCATGAGGAAAGTCCACGATGTGAGCTGTGAAAACAACAACACAAAAATGAACATGAGCTCTTACAGGTGGGCCTGTGAACACCTGAAGATGGCAAACATCTTGTCCTCACCTGATTGGTGTGGTGCAATGATGGAGAGGTGCTAGAGGGAGAGAGGCAGGCAGGCAGGCAGGCAGGACAGAGTGGACACACGTCCATCCATGAGGAAAGTCCACGATGTGAGCTGTGAAAACAACAACACAAAAATGAACATGAGCTCTTACAGGTGGGCCTGTGAACACCTGAAGATGGCAAACATCTTGTCCTCACCTGATTGGTGTGGTGCAATGATGGAGAGGTGCTAGAGGGAGAGAGGCAGGCAGGCAGGCAGGCAGGACAGAGTGGACACACGTCCATCCATGAGGAAAGTCCACGATGTGAGCTGTGAAAACAACAACACAAAAATGAACATGAGCTCTTACAGGTGGGCCTGTGAACACCTGAAGATGGCAAACATCTTGTCCTCACCTGATTGGTGTGGTGCAATGATGGAGAGGTGCTAGAGGGAGAGAGGCAGGCAGGCAGGCAGGCAGGACAGAGTGGACACACGTCCATCCATGAGGAAAGTCCACGATGTGAGCTGTGAAAACAACAACACAAAAATGAACATGAGCTCTTACAGGTGGGCCTGTGAACACCTGAAGATGGCAAACATCTTGTCCTCACCTGATTGGTGTGGTGCAATGATGGAGAGGTGCTAGAGGGAGAGAGGCAGGCAGGCAGGCAGGACAGAGTGGACACACGTCCATCCATGAGGAAAGTCCACGATGTGAGCTGTGAAAACAACAACACAAAAATGAACATGAGCTCTTACAGGTGGGCCTGTGAACACCTGAAGATGGCAAACATCTTGTCCTCACCTGATTGGTGTGGTGCAATGATGGAGAGGTGCTAGAGGGAGAGAGGCAGGCAGGCAGGCAGGCAGGACAGAGTGGACACACGTCCATCCATGAGGCAAGAGCAACAGGTGGAAGTTCACTTCCATAGCCTGGTCCATGAGGCAAGAGCAACAGGTGGAAGTTCACTTCCATAGCCTGGTCCATGAGGCAGAGCAACAGGTGGAAGTTCACTTCCATAGCCTGGTCCATGAGGCAGAGCAACAGGTGGTTCTGTACTGTATAAACCCACACACAGACGTGAACATCTGCAAAGAATGAAAACACAGACAACAACAACTTCTCCTTACCTGTGTGGTGTGGTGCACATGTGTTGATGGACCAAGGGGGCGTGACGCTTTGGAGGCTGTCGAGAGAGCGGTGATGTTTACAGTAGATGTAGCATAAAACAAAAACTACAGGAAAAAACAACGACATGTCTTTGCTGTACCTTTCACACGATGCTGTGCTGTTATGTGAAGGTGGGCAGGTCAGTGATGGGATGGTGGAGCTGGTGGAGAGGAGGTGGAGGAGGAGGAGCAGCAGGCTGTGAACAGAAGAACAAATTGATTAACAGATGAAGTTACTGTGTGTAACGTGACACAACTCTGAAAAATAAAAATAACAATTCATTACCTGGAGGGAGGGAGAGGGGAGGCAGAGAGGGGAGGCGTCTTTTACTGGGGAGAGGCTGAGTTGTCCATGGAGTCATCTTGGCTTGCTGCAGGAGGACTGGCTGGTGTTGGATCTTCTGGTGCACCAGCAGATCCTGGAGGAAGAGGAGCTGCAGAGACGGTGACAAACCTTAACATGCTGCTCTGCACAGCCTCTTGCTTCTTCTCGTCCAGGATCTGCTGATAACACGCAAGCCCGCCCAAGATGACTCTTCGAGCCCTCTCAAACCTCTCCCCATCTTCGTCCTGCTTCTCTAACCGGGCCAAGCCGCTGTGGAAGTCCTTGAAGGCCAATGCCAACTCCTGCCGGCTGAAGGTCTTGGGTGGGTTAGGGTTGGCCTGCACCTCTTCCTCAGCCGGGACGTGCCTGTCGAGGAGAAGGAGGTCTTCCACTGACAGGTCCTCTCCTGTTGATCCCAGAAGCTGTTGGACATCATCCACGTCCATCTCGAGCTCCAGTGACCTGCCCATCCTCACAACGTCCTCAATGACATTGTCAACCTCCCTGGAATCGTGTACCTGTTGAACAAGCTGTGGACACACCTTCTTCCACACGCCGCTCATGTTGTTCTGAGTCACACGATTCCAGGAGTGATCAATGTTCAGCACAGCATCGTGGATGTTGTATGTTCTCCAGAAGTCTTTGAGGCTGACACCTGGAGTCATTCCGGTTGCCTCCAAAGCGTTACGAATGACCCTCTGGAGATAGTACGCCTTAAACGTACTTATCACCCCTTGGTCCATCGGCTGGATCAGCGAGGTGGTGTTAGGAGGCAGGTACACCACCTGCACAGCCGTGTTAATGTCGGTGAGATCAGGGGGGTGTCCTGGAGCGTTGTCCAACACCAGCAGGACTTTAAAGGGAATCTTTTGGGAATGGCAAAAACGCTTGACATCTGGCACAAAATGTTGCTTAAACCATTTTGAAAACACTTCCAGCGTTACCCAGGCCTTCCTATTTGATGCCCAATAGACTGGAAGCCTTTTTTTATCAACATGATTGAAGGCTCTGGGGTTTTCAAATTGGTAAATCAACAAGGGCTTGAGTTTGCAGTCCCCAGAAGCATTCCCCCCAAGCAGCAAGGTCAGGCGCTCCTTGCCAACTTTGTGACCTGCTGCTATTCGCTCATCTCTGCTAATGTAGGTCCTGTTGGGCAAACGCTTCCAGAACAGGCCTGTCTCATCGACATTAAACACTTGCTGGGCAGTGTACCCGCCGTCCCTGATGACCTGAGCCAGTTTGTCAGGGAAGGCCTCAGCTGCTGCGTGGTCAGCACTGCCTGCCTCTCCTGTTTAAATGCACACAAAAACAGTAAAATGAATTTTTTTTTTAAAAATCGGAAGTCAAGGACTACCTGTACCTGTAACAAAAAAAAATAAGAGAAATTAAATGCTCACCCTGTATTTTTAGGTTGTGCAAATTCGCTCTGTCCTTGAAGCGCTGAAACCATCCTTTGGAGGCAGTGAATTCATCAGGTCCAGTGTCCCCCTCTCCCACAGCACCCCTCCCTGACGTGCTGCTTGACGTCCCTTCTCCAGGATCGCTCTGTTGTGACGTGCCTTCGCCTGAGTCGCTCTGTTGTGACGTGCCTTCGCCTTGCTCGCTCTGTCCTGCCCCCTCCTCCCCCGCACCTCCCTCCTCCCCCGCACCTCCCTGACTCCTAGCTTTCAGCGTGCTGTAAATCATGCGGGCCTTCTCCCTGATCACGGCCATGCACACGGGCACGCGCCTTTGAGCATTGTCCTCGATCCAAACCAAGAGCAACCTCTCCATCTCCACCAAAACACCCGTTCTCTGCTTCGTGATAATTGTGGACTTCATGGGTGCGGAACGACGCACTTGGTCCAGAATTCTCTCTCTGTCTGCCTTGATCGTGCCCACCGTCGAACGCGGAAAGCCTAGCTTCGCTGCTACCTCGGTCGCTGACATGCCCCCATCACACATTTTAACAATTTTTAGCTTCGTCTTGTAAGGGGTTAAAGGGGGGATCAGTTTAATACTGACCTCCTTTTTACCTTAATTTACTTATTCAGATTGAATAGTAATTTCACGGATTCTCTTCTTTTTCAGTTTATTCAATATTTCTGTGATCTTTATGATGGATAAATAAACAGAGCCATTAAGTGACAATGGACACGTTAACTTAGTTTGATATGTCAAAGAGACACTATCATTTATTTAAAATAAATCAACTAAATTAACACCATTACACTTGATTGACATGATTTCACTTTCTTTCAATTCAAATACGTCAGCACACTTAAATTTAACACAACAGACATAAATATTAGATGTTACACATATTTAGTCTGAGGGGCATTTCAGCTTAAAATATAGTTTCCAGCTTAGGTTGAGAGGGAAAAGAAATAGGAGGAAAGATTTAAGAAGAAAATTATCCTGAGCATGAGACCAGAGTGACACTTTTCATCCGACTTCTGCTAAAATCCAGGTACGTTTTGTAAACAGCTCCTTTACCTTTTGACGACCGCCCGGTAAGAGGGAAGACACCAGCCTTCAGATGCACAGAGTCCTTTAGTCCCAGCACGTCCAAAACTGGTTTTAGTTTACGTTTCAACGTCTCCTGGCTTCCGCGTTGGTCATCAGAGAATATGTCAGCTTCAGGCCTCTGACTTCAAGATAAACTTATTCCAGGAGGGAATAAACAAAGTTTTTGAGCTCGGCTTGTTCGAAGTAGACTCATAACAGCCTGTTATCAGTCCTTAGCTGAAGACGCCGGTCGTTAGCTCTTGACCACACGTGTCCAGCTCTTGGGAAAGTTCACATCTCTTTGGAAGTTCCCAGCAACTCTCTGGCGCGTTCTCGCACAGTTTAGAACTTAAAGAGCAGGCACAAAGAGAGGAGTTCACTTGTCTTATCAGAACCCAAGGTTACAGCAGCAGAGGGAAATTGTTTAGGAAAAGACAGAGCAGCTGGAGCCTTGTTCATGAAAAACAACGGATTAAACTGTCTTCTTATTTCTAAACAAAACAGTCGGGTCTCTGTGACCCGCAATTTCACCTTTAACATAGCAGTGAACACAGTTTAACTCTCACAGAATAACACAGCTTAAAAGCACACATCATGAAAATGACAAAAGTTATTCTTTTGATCACATCAGAATAAAATCAAAGATAGAAATAGTCTCTTTTGGTGACTATATTTATCAGATTACAGCTAAATGAATGATTTTGTAGTAAATGTCTTGCTTTACTGAGTGGTCAGTAAAGGTCATCACTGGACAGTTCAAAAACCTTAATTTGACCCTGGGTAGGTCCATTACATCTCCCCCCTTTTGGAAGCCATCGCCAGTCCTTGGGGATGGGGTCCAACACGAAAGGAAACCTTGAACTGTCTTTGATCTTGAAGTAATCCAGCAAGTGGAAAAGAAAAATCAAAAATTATAATCCCATAAAGTTTTGGAAATTCCATACTGTTCGGAGGTAATCCCATTGCGGTAAGCTTTTAATCCCTTGGAAAACTGAGTCTGTTAACTCTTGGAAAACAAAGTCTGTGATCCTTTGGAAAACAAAGTCTTATAATCCACAGCGATAATCCCACAGCAGTAATTCCACCACGATTAGAGTTGGTGATTTCATCAGCAACAATTGTTTTCATAATCAGCATGTAGAGGGGATCCCTCGATTGACGCAGAGGAGGCGACCCTTGGATGAAGGTTGAAGACCAAGCGTTGGAGCTGCAGGTCCCCACATCGAAGGTTGTTGGCTGGTTGGTTTCCAGTCAGTGCCACTCTGGTTCTATGTGTCATGCAATTATGTGGTTTTTTAGGTGGGCTTATGATTGGGATTTTACATTAAGCCTTACCTATATGCACCTGGTATGTAAGCTATCATGGTTTAGATCAGCTACACTTACCAATTAAGGGGTGGATCAATTCTGTAAATTAGATATAGGGATCTGTACCTATAAAATTTTGGAGGGCTTCTGTAACGAAGGCCTCTAATTCCAAACTATTCCTCCATTCATTACTTAGTTTAGGTTAAACTAAAATAAAAATGAAATATAGTTTGATCTAAATGTCTGTTGTCTTTTAGACGAACGACGTAGGATTTGGTATTCCTAATAAATTTTGAAGTCTATGGCGAGACTCATCAAAATAAATAGACAATCTAGAATAGAAACGATCGAATCGGTTCAATTTAGAAATTATGAGACCAGTGTAGTTTATTGTACCTTAAGTAGCTTTAAACTACATTGACTCTTCGACGATTGGGTTTTAACAAAACGAACTGCATGTTGGCATAGTTAAATCCATATCATTCATTAACCAATGTTAATACAAAACCTTTTTGGCTGGGAGTGTTCAGAACCAAACAATATCTCAACTAATGACAACAGTAATGACTAAACAACAAGGAAACAACGTTTCACTGCTTCGACACACTCTTGTCGTCAGATTCCAAAGTGCAACACACAAGCAAAACAGGTCTCAACTTTATGACCGAGGTCAAATCAAATCTCGTGGATTTAAACGGTTGTTAAGGTTAGTTTTTTGTTGTGGGTTTTAGACTTAGCGTTTCTAAGTTCAAGTTGGACAATGCGACTTATAGGGTGGGAAATATGGTAGTTTAAACCTGATTAGTTTATTTACTAACTTGTGTTTGTACGACCTTATTATCCCATGAAGTCGGTGAGTTGGTGAGATCTTTGTCTTTTGTGGAGTCATTGAACGCCTTGTAAGGTTTGATCTGATTTCGATGTACCCATTTAGCAATTGGCTCTTTACGGCCTTTGCTGATTTTGATCTCGTAGACGACTGAGGACACTTTGTCTGTTATCAGATGAGGTCCAGTCCACCTGGGCATTAGTTTGCGGGCGAGAGTTCCGGTCCCGGACTCTCCTTTCCCGGTTGTTGGGGCGAACGTATAGTACCAGACTCTGTCTCCCACTTGGAGTTCATTGTGAGAGGCCTTCTGGTCATAGTACGCCTTGCGTCCTTCAGCGGACCTTTCCAGGTTTTTCTGGGCGAAAGCAAAAGTGTTTCTGAGGTGTACATTCAAATCTTTCATGTATTGTTGTGTAGTGTAGGCTGTCGCCATGACGGCGTCACCTGGTTGGTACAACAGGTGTAGAGGGAGAGTCATTTGTCGACCGGTCATCATCTCGAAGGGAGAGATGCCAGTTGATGTGTGTGGAGTGGCTCTTATGGCCATGAGGACCAGAGGGAGTTTCACATCCCAGTCCTTGTGATTTGCGGCCACGTATTTCTTCAAAATACTCACCACAGTTCTGTTTGCTCTCTCGACTTGGCCTGAAGCCTGTGGGTGGTAGCCGACATGAAAGTTGGCCTTGACGCCTAGCGTCTTCCACAGTTCTTTCATCACTTCACCTGTGAAGTGTGTACCTTGGTCTGAGTTCACCCTAAGGGGAAGTCCAAACCTTGAGAATATATGATTCATTAACAACATAGCAGTAGTTTGTGCTGTGTCGTTAGGAGCTGGTAGGCATTCTACCCATTTGGTGAATGCACAGGTTACCGTGAGAAAATATTTATTTCCTCTAGAGCTCTTAGTGAGTGGTCCAACCCAGTCGATCTGGAGGTCAGACCATGGGAATGCAATGCCTCTGCTTTGCAGTGGTGCTCTGTGAAGTGGTCTGGTTGGCTGAAACTGGCCACACACCACGCACCCTTCAATGTAGTCCTTGACATCCTTTTTCATTCCAGGCCAATAGGCAATTTGTTTTAATGCCGTCAGCGTGGCTTTATCTCCTTTGTGTCCTGCGGACGGGAGATCATGGGCATGGACTAACATTACCCCCCTTTGGTCATGGGGAACCACGAACACAGGTGAGGACGTTGGTCCATGAGCGAAAGTTAAGATGCCCTTGATTAGTTTTAGCTGTTTGCGCAGCTGATAGAGGACCTTAAGGTCTGGATCGGAATCCAGGTCGTCTTTAGACGGACTATTTTTGTTCGGATCAGTCAGGTACAGTATCATGGAGTTGATAGCAGGATCCGACTTTTGCTGTTGGATGATGTCTGGGTCAGTCAGTGCAGGCCGTACAGAGACTGCGTTGTCAGCAGGTCTGGCCGCGGCCTGTGCACGTGTGACTGCCATAACCTCAACAGCAGGTTGTGTTGACAGAGTCTTGATCAACCAGGAGGAGTCGAAGGACCATAGAGGACCTTCGTCGGCTCCTTCTTTGGCTAAGGAATCCGCAATGTCATTGTAGTGCTTGTCATCGCCTGGGACTCTAGAATGTCCTGGAACTTTCTTCCAGTAGACCTGTAAGTCGTGTGATGTCACCAAGTGATCACACGCTATGAAAAGCTCTTTGTGTTTGACCACTTTTCTGTCGCTTGTTAGGAAACCGTTCTGTTTCCACACAGCAAGGTGACAAGCGAAACTCAAACGAGCATAGTTAGAGTCAGTGCAGATGACTAGGGTCTTGATGGAGTGTGCTACTACCATCTGGAGAGCTATTAGGATCATGATCACGACAATCTCAGCGTACCGAGAAGTCTGAGAGCCTGATTTGTAGCTGAAGGTGATCTGCTCTTGGTCTTGGAGGAGGACCCCTCCAACACCTGCCCTACAGATTTTGTCGCGGCGGAATGAAGATCCATCCACGTATAATGTCGTCATATCTTCGCAGATATTGTCATCAAAGAAGTGGTGGTTCGGGTCTTCAGTCACAGGGGTTTTTTCCTCAGCCAATGGCTGGGTCGCTGGTACATCTTGTGTACACTTTTGGCAGAGTGCCAAGTCTGTCCCCAGATGTGACTTCTTGTTTTGACCATAACGTATGTCTAGGTTAAAACTTTGAAGCGCCATGAGCCACGTTGCAACACGTGAGTTTGTTACCACACCATCTCTGATGCGTTGGCTGTTTAGGAATGTCACTGGCTGGTGTTGTGTTTCCACAACGATCTTCTGTCCACCAATGTAGCCGGAGAAATGTTCTGCTGCCCACACTGTGGTCAGTAGAGCTTTCTCACAGTCTGAGAATCTCAACTCGGGTCCTGCCATCGTCTTGCTGGCGTAGGCTACTACACGTTTGTCTCTGTCGTGTATTTGGTACAGACCAGCACTTATGCAACGAGCTGAGAAGCCCACTTCCAAGTAAAGCTCTTTGTTGTAGTCTGGGTAGACTAAACATGGGGCTGACTTGATCCTGTCTATAAGAGCGTCCATTGCCTGCTGCTGTTTGTCAGTCCAGACAAATGGGACGTCTTTCTTTAGGAGTTCAGTCAGTGGCTTTGCAAGGTCTGCATAGTTCTCTATGAACTGGTTCGAGTAGTTACACACGCCAAGAAAACTTTGTAGTTCTTTGAGATTGGTGGGGACCTTGAGATTGTCAAGGCCTTGGGCACGAGTTAAGATGCCATGGTTTGGTTTAAGCCGTTCACGCAGTGTATCGGGAAGCTTGTACAGGAACCTCATAGGCTTCGGCCAACGTTTCTCCGTACGTTTACCTCTTTCTGCGTAATTCAGGTGTGTCACAACTGTCGGCGCAGTCGCTGATGTGTCTGACCGGTCAGACCGCGGTGCGTCACTGTCGTTGTGATGTGTGTCTTCCCACTTCATGACTGAAGAGGTGCTCTTTGAGTCTGTAAGAACTATGTCATCTCTGAGTAGTCCTATACTCAAAAGCTCTTGAACCAAGGTTTCATCGAAAGCTTGGCTGATGGCTGAAGTACCTGTCCCAGAGGACAGTACAGCGTCTGTGGTGTGGGATCCTCGGACCTCCACACAGTCTACTACCTGTGGTAGAGAGTGAGAGTACACCCCCCTTTTGTTGGAGGAGGGGTCCTCAAAATCTGTGACACTGAAATCCAAGTGACTGTCAGCATGTCGCGGACTGCCACTTCCAGGACTCACATGTCCTTGAACCAAGGTTTCATCGAAAGCTTGGCTGATAGCTGAATTACCTGTCCCATAGGACAGTACAGCCTCTTCGGTGTAGGATCCTTGGATCTCAACACCTTTCACTACCTGTGGTAGGTAGTGTTCAGTGAGTGCTGACTGTGTCAGCTCGCAGAGGAGGTTCTCTTGTCGGGCCAGAGTCTGGTCCAACTGTTGAGTCTCTACTGTCTCATCTGTAGTTGAAGGTTCACTTACCGGGCTTGTGACCACGG
>JBBPBX010077909.1:0-16758 GCA_038048925.1 Garcialebias charrua | reverse complement strand
GTTTCAAATGCTCTCACCGATAATGCTGCTGAGAGACAAAACATTGTTTATCACTTGCCGCTGAAGGCTAAGGGCAGGAATGTTTTAGTCCTGTGTCGGTGTGGTACATTGATCTGACCTTTGTGCAGATTTTTGAGATACATTGTATGAGGTAGTAGCAGAGAGTCATCCATAACACAGTCTCCAAGTGCTTACAAGTCACCAGATTTGACTAAAACAGCCATAATCCTGTGCCTCCTCCATAGAGGATTTGAGTTTAAAATTGTGGCATGAAAGGCAGCGGGTGATGATGTGCATTCCTTAAGTAATGCATGCGTTTTAAATCATTTCCTTTCAAAATCCTGTCTCAAGATGTAGGATCTGCACAATGACAAGATGTGCTCGAATAGACTTCCTGCTTTTCACTCAGGGCGAGCAAGCTCTCAGTGTTAAAAAGCCCTCACTCTGGCTTACTTCACTCTTTCACAAGATGGCGCTCACTGTGAGAGAGGAGATGCAGTTTGAGAACATCACCAGGATTCAGCTCTGAAAACAGACTTTTTCAAGAGGTGGGGTAGGCTCCTGGGAAACTATAATGGTTGGGAGCCACTGCCTTAAGAAACTAATACATGTAATTGTTAGGAATGAGGGGAATTTATTAAATAAACAGCAGTTTTATGTAGGAAGTGTCAGGTTCACAAATATGTTCTAAAGTTTTAAAGTGTTGGGCATCCGGTAGAATTTCAGGATGTAAAAATATACGCCAAGAGAGACTGCATGCCTCTAGATATAAAATGCTGTCAGGGCTCATTCTGTAAATGATAATGACAATTATTTTAATGTTTTGTTTCTTGTACACTGTGTTGCCCAGAAAATTACCCTCAACATTATTATTGTGCTTCTGGCTAAATGGGACAAAGTGTCACGTTTAGAGAAATGATTCATATTACTGAGATCCCCTTATCATGGTGTGGTGCACGAACACACACGATCATTAGGTATGCTCTCTTTAATTTTCCTAGCAGATCACCTCATCACCCCATTAAGTACTGAAGAACATAGTATGACTAATTTTCTATCTTTGTTCCAGAGAAGAGTAAAGTCTGTGTGGTGGAAATAATTAACATGTCTGCAACAACAGCTTGGTCTGGCATGGCTACCGGTAGTCGCAATTCATTTTGACCACACGAGTTGTGTGATTTTGATCTTGGTAGATTTACCGGTACACGTAATTTTGATCCTGATGTTTGGCATTTAAAAAAAATAATAAAATGCAAGTGATACATTAAAGCAATATTGCCACTGACATGTTTTATTCAACATGATCGTGTTTTAGGAGTGAAAAGTCATTAAACTGATCAGAAAGGTGGTTTGAAGCAAGAAGCTGGTTATCAAGCGCAGAGCATCAGCCGAAAGGTCAGCACTCACACTTTTGCAACAGGTTATATATTTTTCATCACATACATTACGTTTCAGTCCCAGTTCATTATTAATAAGTGCAGGGTGGAGGTGGCTGATGAAGAAAGACATTGGCAGGATAGAAAATGGGCTCAATGCACATTTCCTTGCACCCTTTTCATCCCAGCTGCTAATATGGATCAGATTAAGATGATCCCTTCAAGCAAAAATGTTAATAGAAAGTACATTTCTACACATTCTGAGTTTGCTACAGCAGTTCAGTTGATTTCAGGCCTTGCACAGGTTTTATGATACAATAAAACTTAGCATTTCTACGTGAGTCTTGATCTTTATGTATTACCAGTTTCTGACTCGATCAGAACTTGAAAATCTTATTGGCAAGATAACACATTGTGTTCCTCAACTCTGCAGCAGCTGCCTGAGGGGGGAACCTACAGGTAAGTGATGTGATTCCTGCAATAACTAAGTCGCACATTAACTGAATGTAGCCGTATCTCCCTACAACAGCAAACCCAGAGGCACATCTGTGAGTGGAACAGACTCCTGATAAATCATTTAGGTTTTAAGTGTCTAACATCAGAACATCACTAAAAATAAAAGTTGTTAAATTTTTACAAAAACAAGGACTGTGCGATAATTAAAAGGTGCCGTCTTAATGAAGAAAAAAACAAACAGTCATGAACCTCTGGATGGATCTAGTGAAACGTCTTTACTGCAGTTTGTTGATTAATAAAACAAACTGCATCTAATCACACCGTCAGTGGGCGATTGATTCATTTACAGGAGTCGCTCGCCCACTTATTGATGCTTGTTGACCAACTGATGAAAGATTATTGTCTTCACTTTACACCTCTCAGTTATCAGTTATGGGATGTAATAAGCAAATTAGAGCAGAGCAGCGACTAGAGCTGCAGCACTGCCATCAGGATTGAATGTCTTGAAATTAATCAAAACCCTACAGGGAACAACTTCTTGTTAAAATAATCTACAATAAAATGCACTCATGAGCAATTTATTTTTCAGTAACCAGCATTACCATAGATAAGTTTGTGCTTTAGTAGCTTAATCACTATTTAAAGTGTCACTGACATGATTTTTTAACTATGCATAAAATTGCTCAACATATATATATATCTTGTATCATTCAACTATGTTCGTTTTTGTAAACAAAATGATAAATCAATTTAATTTTAAAGTGATTTTAAACTTTGCGCCGTGTTTATTCACGGGAAATCTGATTACACGCGAATGCAACATCTGTGACATAGTCTTGGGCAGAGGGCTCTGGTATTAGGTGCGTGTCTTTAATGGCAATTTAAAACCCGACGAATTTAGCAATCTAAGTGAAGATTTGAGCCATTTGTCTTCAGTTTGGGAAGCCGAAAATAGTTTGGGTGATGGAACAAGAAACAGCAGGTTCTAATTTAGGTCTGCAGCCATATAATAATAATAATGTCACATTTTTGTCATCTGTGTATGTTTCCATACAAGACGAAATTTGACTCTGCATTTAACCCAATCACCACCAGGTGGGGCAGTGGGCAGCTATAGAAAGCGCGCCGGGGAACAGTTGGGATGAGATGTGCTGCTCAAACACACTACAAGTTATGCCGTGACTGGGGTTCGAACCTGGGTCCTTCGGGTCCCAAGTCGGTTCCCCTGCCACTACACCATCTTGGCCCCATATGAGACTTACCTTCAAGTGGAGCGAGGGGGGGGCTCCGAGGGGTGCAGCTTTGTTGCATTCTTGAGAAGTATTTCATCTTTTGGGAAAGTGAAAAGGCTCACTTGTTCACTGATGATATTAGAACACCCAAATGCGACACAACGTAACGGCATTTTTCAAGTAAAAAAAAAAGAGCGCTCTGCAGGCGAGCTGCAGACACACGCAGACTGACAAGCCCAGGGCTCTGCCCAAGACTACGTCACAGATGTTGCATTTGCGTGTAATCGGATTTCCCGTGAATAAACACGGCGAAGTTTAAAATCACTTTTAAATCAAAATTAAATTGATTTATCATTTTGTTTGCAAAAACGAACATAGCTGAATGATACAAGATATATATGTTGACCAATTTTATGCATAGTTAAAAAAAATCATGTCAGTGACGCTTCAAAGTGCAGCTGTCTGTGCTGCAAAAACGTTGCAGCCTAGATTTCATCATACGATTCAGATCATCACTGGACAAAGATAACTTGAGTATACAAAATGCAGTTTTCAAATTATTTTTTTCTTAAAAAAAAAAAAAAAAAAGCTATCTAAACCAAACAGGCCTTGTGTGAAAATGTAACTGCCCCCAAACCATTTCTGATTGCACCACCCTTGGCGTCATGAACTACAATCAAACATTTACAATAAATAGCAAAGAGTCCTTCACATCACTGTGGAGAACTAAATGCTCTTGAACTCGAGGTCACAAACTGAAGGTTGGAGTTTCTTCATCAAGCCGCTAGAAATCAGAATCCATGGTTCCATCATTTACAGCAAGTCGTCCAGTTTCTGAAACAGCAAAGCAGTCCCAGACCATCACACTACCACCACCAGGTTTGACTGTTAAGAGTGATGTTACTTTTTCTGAAATGTGGAGTTAGTTTTACACCGGATGGAATTGGACACACGCATACACATCAAAAATAGAAGAAATGTTTAAGGTTGAACATGTTTCAATGCATTTTTTATTTTTCATAATTTTATTCCTTCCTCTCTGTCTAAATGGTGTGAGTTTGAGTAAACATATCAAAACACTAATGCAGAAAAGGTTGAAGTAAAAAAAAAAGTCTATTTTACAACACTGATAAGAAACCCACAAACATACTTTAATAAACTGTGTTCATGTTTATCATCATTCTAAAAAATAAAGTTAACAAAAAAAACTTGACTAGGTATACAATAGCTTTTGCCAGGTATAAATTTAGTAGAGCTGTTCCTCTCATTAGTAAAACATATGGATGAATTTGTAATAATAGTGTGAGCGGGTGTCATTGTAGTTGAATTAGGGTAGATGTAAACAGGGAAACTAAAGGGGACACCAGCAGTGAGGTAAAGGTTTAGGAATAGCCCCAATTGTAATTGTTAAAATCTAGTACAGTACAAAGACCAAAAACATGCATGTTAGACTGATCGGTAACTCTGAATTGTCCCTAGGTGTGAGTGAGAGTGAATGGTCATTTGTCTCCATGTGTCCACCATCTCCCAAACAGTGATGGCTGGACGTGGGCACCAGTGACCCCCATAACCCAAAAAGGAAGAAGTGGGTAAAGATGATGGATGAATGATAGTACAGCTAATTTTATTAACAACTTTTAATCAATCCAAACTCAAATTCTGTAAAAACCTTAAACTCCGATTTAAAACAAATCATATAATCTGATCATTAAAAATCAGTCTGCAGATTAACTGAACTTTTATGTAGCAAGTTTGCACACTTTGTTGGGTTTTAACACTCTGTTAAAGGAAATAAAAGTTTATGAATTTGATAGGGATGTCGCTCAGCTCAACATCTGTAATGTCATGAGTTGTAGCCATTCCTGTGTGTGCTGATGTCAGTGTTGAATCAGGGTGGCACAGACAATGTCAGCTCCAACATATGATGCCAAAGTCTTGAACAAAGACCTCATGTTGTCTCATGAGACCTTTCTCATGAGGTCTCTCTTGTAAATGAGTCCTTGAAACTCAATGAGACTAACCTGTATGAATACAGGTAGGTTGAATGAGTGTGACCAGTTATTGCTCAAAATGTGTGTTAGGGTGGACTCTGCTGTTACCACGTTAAACTTTGGCTTGATATTTGTAAAACTGACACAGTTACAGCCATTTTTGTTTGCTTATGTTAATTAGGTGTGGGAGCCTTCTGCAACCTGCATGACTCCACAACATTGATCAGATGCAGATGTACGTCCAACAATTACTTTCAGAGATTATTTGTTTGATAGCGAATAAACAGCAAAATTAGGAAGATTAGTGTTTTGCTTATTTAAGCATAATCATGTTTGTTTATCATATTTGTTTTGAATGTGTTTTTATTTTGTTAAGAGAAATAAATGGACTTGTCAAATAGAACATAAATACCCTTTGCCTTGTCTTTGTTATTAATATTACCTTGAGAAGTGTAAGAGCAAAGAGCCAAAAGGAATCACAGCCCAGAAAGTGAAACACATTGTCAGGTAGCTGCTTGTTGTATATCTGATTTATTACAATAAGAGCACCATTTGTGTTTCTGTCACACACCCATCCAACCATTAGAGCCCATTGTAGTCTGTGAGAACTGCTGAGAACATGGCAACAAAATTGTACTCTTGAGAACTCAACTGAATTTTATCCAATGTAAAATATATTCAGAAAGAAAAGCTGAGCAATAGACAAACTTTAATCCAGTCTCAGAAGTTGCTGGTTTGAATTTGTGATGTTGCTGCTATAAAAAGTGTTAATTTAATAAATCTAATTAATTTATCTTATTTTTCTACTCACTTGAATAAAATGAGCATTATTTTTTGGTAAACATTTGGGAAAAAACAACAAACTTGTTTAAACAAAGTGAACTACAGACCATTGAGGTTTACAAATAGTATTACATTTTATTAATATATTTTCATAAAACAAGTTTAAGACTGTATCAAAAACTCAGTAAAAACATTAGATTTTTTTAACCATTTTTGATAATGGCAATATCAGATATGAAATGTACATAATTCACATATTGTAGTGGATCTTGGTTCTCTGTCACATTGAGATAATGCTTTATCTTTTGTGATAGGCAAGTAAACAATCTTTTCTACCCTCACAATCTATAAAGTTAGATTTTTTTTCATGATTGCAATCATAAATCTAGACATACAATTAAAAAATAAAATCATTTCCCAATCAAGTCCCCTCCCCACTTTCCCAACTAAATTTACTGATAAAACATCAACAAAATGAAGTTGTTTCATTTCACAGGCACACAATTATGTACATCCTCTTTACCCAATACCTCACCCGAACTGATAACAGGCAACGCACCAAGTCTAGTAGTGCAACACCTAGAGGCAGAGCAGTGATAATATAGTACTCTAAAGGGCCCGGCAGAGCTGTGCGTACAAGCAGTACACCTCTGTACGACGTACGTACGCAGAGGCAAAAGCGTAGCCCCGCAGGGCACGAACGCGCAAAGCTCAAATTTTACGACCGCGTACGCAATGCGCGTTGTCTCACCATAAATTGCCCAGTGCCAGACTGTTTTGTATGTTACACAAATGAATTAAATTCCCCTTCTTCATCGCTGATCAGGACTTTTGTTTTGTTTTTTTGCCAAAAGTCAAGTAATCGCTTCTTCCTCCATTCACTCCATAACTGAAATGAATGAATTGATGTCCTACCTGGCTGCGTGAGGTTTTAAATATTTCCTGGTGGGCTGTAGGAAAAGTGCTCCCTGTTTTTATTTTCATTTCTTAGAACTTTTTATTAACATATAAAGTAGAAACACCGCAGAGGAACACTGCAGCGGGCTGCAGCTGCCAGCTAAAACCCTTCTCTCACCCGAGCTGTCAATCATTTCAGTAGGCGTGTCAGCAAGTGACCAATCAGCGACCTCAGTTTGTCCTGCTCTGCGCGCAGCTGCTCAAATTACAACAAGGATTTGGAGCGAAAACGCGAGCATTTAACGCGAGAACGAAAGCAGAGCTGTGCTAGCGAACGCGTGCGCACAGAATGCGCGCGTAGAGTGGCGTACAGGCAGTACGCTGAGCTTTGCCGGAGCCTTAAGCCCTCCCCTCACACCAAGAAAACGGACTGAACACAAAACAATGGATCCCCCTTATTGACAGATTCTCAGCCTGCTGTGAACCACAGCATTCCAGTGCCCTCCCATATTATTGTTGTAGCAACCCTTCAAGGTTCACCCAGAGCCATATAAAGTGAGAGTTCCGACACTCTTTGAACTCGCGACAGGCGGTCAATCGTTCCAAACTACGGCTATGGAAACCTTGTGGAGCTGCGCCCTCTGGCGGCGACGGAGCGCTACTGCAGGCAGCGTCAGACTGTAACCAGAGCCATGGAACAAATTGCCCCCTCCATGGTAAATGGTAAATGGAGCTTATTTATATAGCGCTTTCCAGCCCCCTGTGAGGAACCCCAAAGCGCTTTACAATACCAACCATCCACCCATTCATTCACACATTCATACACCGGTAGTGGTAGCCTGCCTTGCAAGGCGCCATCCAGACCTACCAGGAGCAACTCAAGGGTTAAGTGTCTTGCCCAGGGACACAACGACACATGGTGGGCGGATGCGGGATTCGAACCTCCAACCTTCCGATCAGGGGTCGACTGCCATTACCACTACACCACGGCCGCCCATGACCCACGTGACTTCCGCATTCCATTCTTACAATGGAACTCTATGGAAGTGTTGCAACTCTCACTTTATATGGCTCTGGGTTCACCTTGTGACCACAGACATCACCTTGGCAACAGTAAAACCAGTCATCACACAGGCAGCTTTAGTGGCACACATTAACAAAAAAATAAAATAAAATAATAATCATATTTAGGCTACATCTACAACAGGCAGATCTGAGTAATGTCTTTTGTGATCAAGTACCAGAGAAATCTCAGTCACATGGCGGATTCAAGGATACTTTTTTTCCTTCTTATTCGTCTGTCAATTCATTCTATTCTGTGCAAGACACATAGTGCAAGGTTTAACAAGAATTTGCATAAGTGCAAGGTTTGCATGTTATTATCAAGAGGGAGCAGAGGAAAATAACAGAGATCAATGTATGATAACGGAACAAATTTTTGAGTAAAATGTTTCATGCTTTAAGTTTGCCATTTTGTATGCCATCCCCTCTAGATATAACAAGTGCAAAATCTTAGTAAACCTAGCTGAAGGGCAGATAAGAATGATTTAGAACTCAAAGATTAACATTGTGAGAGAGAGCCTCAAGTCTGTTGTCATGGTGACATTTGCACAAAGGCCCAAAGGACTTCAGTCTTTGCTTCTTTATTATTTTCTATACGATAGAAATAGGAGATCATTGAAGATAAAATTGACTCCGCTTGGCAAAAAAATAGACAAATAAAATGTAAGAAGTCCAAAAATGTGAAAGGAAAAAAAAGTTGAGTGGTGAAATTACCTGTGACTGTTTTATGATCGTACGTTACAGAGTGCTGTCCATGATCGTCAACTATATATGATTGCTTGCTCCTCTATAAAGTCAAAGCCATTTCATTGATCAGAAGTAAAATTATTCCTGGAGTAGTTTTTTTAGAAGCACCCCCACAGTACGCCTGCTTTCCCCACCTAGAATCCCAGGTGTGGGTTAGGGAGGCACATAGGGAGGTGGTGACCTGTATGAGGTCATATTCTTGGGCCGTGAGCCTTTCCCCTCAATGGGAACAGTAAATGGTGGTGGGGGTTGGTATGGTGGAGCATTTGGATCATCATCTTGGTAAATTGAAAACTCATCCATCAAATCCTGGCTGAGTAGGGTACTGTGTGGGCCAGCCATGTTGGGGTACTCTGGAGGAGGAAGTGGGGGCTTTTCTTCCTGAAGGATAAGAGGAATGCTGGAGGATGGAGGCGACTTGGAATCATCTAACTCATCAGCAAATATTATAGGAACTCCCTTTTTGATGAAAGTGGCCTGCTCTTCAATGGTCATCTTTCCTTTGCGTTTCTTGCGGTAGCAGACCATGGCAATGATCCCAGCTATGAGAAGCAGTGCTGCTACCACTACGGCAGGAATGACTGTGTGCAGGTAAACGTCATCATTGGTCCTACGACCTGTGCCAGGGGATGGTGTGGCTGAAGGAAGAACAGGCATTGGCACCTCCCCTGGTGGAATGAATGAGTAGCTCTGGCATTTATTAATGCCACGAACAGAGATGTTAATTGGTTTGAACTCGGGCTCCAAGGCTTTAACAAAAGCCGGTTTAGGTGTTCCATGGGGATCTGAGATCCTTTCGCTAAGAACTCTGATTTGATCTTTAGGACAAGGGCTCTGCTGGAGACTGTTGTTGGTCCATTCCACCACAATGGATCCTTTAGTTATGCTCCTCAGAGTCACTGTGCTGCTGTTTCGATCACCGAGGGCATAAGCCAATTTTTTAGTCAAACGAATCTTTCCATGGACATCATTGCTTAAAGTTTTTGGATCACCATAAAAACGAGCAGCAAACACAACTGATGGTTTGTCATTGTTAGACCAGCGGTTGACTTGAACTTCAAATGCATCCATGATGCTCTTTCCACCCTTATCAGTGGCCAACATAAAATACTCATGATTCCCCTCATGTTTCTCCTCTGGAAGGCCGTACAAAAGTTGGATAGTGCTGTTGAATTGTATCCATGAAGTTTCATTCACCATTTCTTTGGGGGTCTTCTTCAGAGTCAAACGCAGCTTGTCAGTGGTACCGTCTTCTCTGTCATAGAATGCATCTGAAGCAATTTTGACCTCAAAGTATGTGCCAACCCATGCAGTCACCTGATCAATGGGGTTGCGAATCTCTGGGATTTGATTGAAATCTGGGATTAGAGAAAGAGGGGTTGTACGCCGGGGTGGTTTAGGGGTGGTGGACTTTGGTTCTCTGGGAGCTGGGGTAGAGCTTTTGGGTTTCTTGGGTTTCCTTGTGGCAGATGATTTAGGTCTTTTGGTTGCGCTTGGTGGTGTTGGCAAGGCAGTGGGCTCTAGAATTGTAGATCGAGTCATGCTAGGCTGAATAGGAATGGTACTTGTAGTTCCTAGTACTCTGGTAGGTTGGGGAGGTTCAAGAACAGGTGTATGAGCTATTTGATCTTTGATCCTCATAGTAGGCTTCACTGGTAGAGGTAATGGGCCTCGGACAGGGGGAGCAGAGTTGTCTGTTGCTGGGGCTATAGATGGCGAAGTTGGGGTAGGAATGACACGTGAATTGGGCTCTTGGTAAATAGATGGAGGAAGCAGAGATGGCACTGGAGTAGGAGTATTGTTCAACTGTCTCCTGACTCTCTTTACTCCATGGGGCTTTTTGTTAACAATATGCCAGCCAACCACAGGGTAACCCAGCCTGGCTGACATTGTTCCATCTTTTGCTGAAGACTGGACACTGCTAATGTCAGGAATGCTATTCTGATCGAGGGCACAGCCAACTTTCCATGACAACAGGGCCCCATTCTCAACAACTTTCTTAGCATTTCCAGGTCCAGCCATGAAAGCAGACATGTCAAATAAGCGGTTGTTGACAACAGGAACTACTCTCATGTGTTGTAGGGGTAAATGAGAGAATTTTTTCATAACCTCCATTAAACTGACCCTCTGGTCAGCAACCATTTTTGTCAAATCAGCATCCAGTATGACAGTGAGGATGGTGACCAGCTCCTCAGAGCCACAAGTGAAAGGCTGAAAGCCAGTAACTTCAGACTGTAGAGTGAGCAGAGCTGGCTCGTTGTCTGCCCGATCTTCTGGGTATACTTCAATAGTAAAGACTGTACTGGTGAACCCTTGACGGTTTTCCTTTCTGGTCACCTCTTCTTCTGACACTAAGATATGATAAACACCTTTATCTTGTTCCAGAGCCAAACCTCTCAGGGTGCAGCTTTCTTTGTCCCAATATAGCCAGGAGGGTAAAGTCTTTTTTCCCATCTCAGTGAGCTTTAGGACAGAAAATAAGACAATTAATACTTTATACATGAATATTGCTGACATAAGTCAGTACAAAATTACAAGTCATTGCTAACCTTCACTACAGCACTGATTCATATCAAAAGAAGGTATAACTCAGAATGGATTAAAAAAATTAAGACAACATAATTACATGTTATTTTGCAATAACATATATTTGGTTTACTTTGAGGCTCACTGGCCTGTATTTACCATACGTGTTGTAAATTGAGCAGGCTGCCAGTATAAAACAACACTAATATGTCACAATAAACTGAAATAAATGCAAAACTGAAATATGCTGTACAAAAGATAAAAAGCTATCTCCCAAAATTCTGCTCCCACTATTCCATTCAGTTTATCAAATCATGGCAAATTGAAACAGGAAGCAGAATGAGCTTCTATTCATAATAACCATGTGAGTCATCACTCATTATTTTGAGTTATTACCCTATGACAGGATATCATTCTGTAATGCCATTCAGGCCAATAATAATCTCATCTCGCTCATAAGTCTGACTGGAACAAATTGCAACACAGTCAGCATCAATCAGCAATGATACAGCAATCAAAGCTGAAAGAATAAATACTATTTAGTAGATTGCATAATATTATGATGAAAGAAAAATTTAACTCTGGCTAAATGTGACAACTGCCGCTAACAGAGAAGACAAACAATAACCATACTATAATGTTAGGACAATGGAACACACTGTCAAAGATAAACATATGTTTAACCACTTTCTAACTTCTTAATGTTTTTCCTATAAGACAAATTAATATTAATATTTTTTTTTTTGCTTACTCGATATATTAAAACAGTTTTAACTAAAACAAAACTGCCCTGTAGTGCCTAGAATAATAAATGCCAAAGGATACACATTACTAGTTAATTCTATTAGTAAAACATATAAAATTTTAGTTTTTTGTTTTGTTTTATTAGTATTAAATGCCAGTTATTTGCCATATAAATTAAAGCACGGGATTAATTTCTTATTCAATATTGTATGTCAAATGTTTGGATTACTTACATAGATGTTGCAGCTGTCATGAGCAGATCCTAGTGGGACCTTCAATTGGAACACCTGGCCCACAACTGCTGAAGAATCAGGTATGTTTGTGTTCATGCCATCATTTTTTGTGGAAGCATTTGGGATAGCTGTTGTCGGCCCTTCACCTACAGATTCTGCTGTGGTGTGGAGCTCAGAGAGCACAGAGGACTGCATGGAAGCCTCTAGTTCCACCGATATCATGTCCACCAGTGTGTCTTGCTGTTCTGACACAGAGCCATGAGCCAGGGTTGCCAGAAGTCCCATTACCAGAGGGAGAGTCCTGTACAAAAGAAACCTGCTCCTCGTTGTATCCCCACAGCTCATGGCTCTCAGTTTATAGTGCATAGTAGCCTTTGGGCTGCCCAACAGATGTCTATGAACAACTAAGAAGGCCACATGCACTTACGTCACTGATGCTATGCTTGTGGGTCAGGATCCCTAGTGATTGGCTATGCTCATAAATGCAGCAGTTTCTCTTTCTTGTCGTCTGTGATCCATGAAGAGATCTTTGACAGCCTGTCAGATGGCCATGTCAGCTCCCCTATATGGGACAAAAAAAGGAGACAAACCATGAATATGAAGCAGTATACAAACATGCAAACAAACTGTCAATGTACTGTAAAATAGTTGTATTGCTTGAGAGGACAGTTTCTAGAGTGTACCTATTGTACAAAATCTGTAAAAATATGTCGCAAATACCATCACATGCACATGGCACAGGTTATAGCACAGTCTTTAAATTTAAAGACCCAATTGTGTATTAATATCAATGACATTTATGTAATTCTTCACATAACAAGGACAGGGTAATTAAATAATGACAATAAGGTTCAGAATAAAGTAATTTAGAAAAGCCTTAACTGTTCAAAAAATGCAGAACAACAATTTGTACACAAACTAATAGATGCATTCCTCATCAAAACAGTTTTATAATTTATGCTAATGTTATAGATCTAAAATTTACTACAGTGTGGTGAAATGAAATGGGTCAGCAATAAATCAAAGTGATTAAAATATGTGTCACAAAATAAATCATTGCTTTGATATATTAAATAAAGGATGAGGGGAAAAAAGATCTGGGTGTTTTCATGCTACAATGTAATCAGGCAGTATAAAAAATAGTTAATGATTAAGATAAAGTATTTAAACAAATATATATAATGCATTTAATTTCCCAAATGTTCAAACACAACAGTGCCTTCTAATGTAATTTGTAGACAATTTATTTATTTATTTATTTTTGCCAGATTCAGCTACATTTTGGGCTTTAAACACTGACATACTGAATGTAATAAACAGAGTATAAGAGTAACTGCTGACTGCCTGATTTTGAATTATATTTATGGCATTTTGAGTTATAGCAATTCCCATGAGATGCAGCAATGTCAAAGGTTGTTTGCCTTGATTGTAAGATTTAATTAGAGAATCCAGGAGTTGGATTTAGGAGCCTTCACTCTGCTGACCCCACCAACTTTTATTCTGTAACACTCAAAAGGGGAGAGGAGGTTCAGCCATTAGACTGGAATCCTAATGACTGTCTGGCACATGATTGTAACACCAACTAATACATCTAAAGTTGTTCCTGCTCTGAACCATGTGCAAATACCGTATTTTCTGGTGTATAGGTCGCACCTTTTTATGTTTTTTTTTTTTTTCAAGGCCTGCGACCTATACACCAGTGCGACCTATTTATGGATTTTTTTTCTCCATATTTTTAGACTAATTTTTGGGTCACTTATGACCCTTTTTCACTTTGGCAGAAAATGGTGCAGTACCACTTTCGGCCGCTAGGGGCGCAGTGCAGTACCACTTCCAGAGGAGTACACCGACCCAAGAAGAAGAAGAAGACCGTTTCCAGCTCATGTGTCCGAAAAAAAGCTCCTCTGCTCGGACTGACTCTGTCGGCCTCCTGGTCTGGATGTAACTTCTGTTAGCTCTGTTTGTTTGCTGTTTGTTAGCAAGATAAGTCAAGAACCACTCAGCGGATTTTTCTGAAACTTACAGAATGGAATCATAGTGTGGACGTTTACAAGTGAGTACCGTAGCTTTATTAGATGCTTGAGATTTAAAAAAAAATAATAAATCTTTTTGTAGCATTTAGCTGCTGTTAGCTTCTGGTGTTAGCTTCTGTTTACGTTATAAATAGCTTCAAAAGCACTCGGTATATATTTTTTCTGCTTACAGAGTGTAATTATAAGGCTTTAATGTTTGTAACTATGGTCTGGAGAAAACATTTGACATAAAATTTGTTTGTTTTTTATTCGTGTCAGAGTTGGACTCGTCTCGTGTTGGCTTCTGTTAGCTTCTGTTTATGTTATAAATAGCTTCGAAACAAATTGGTGTATATGTATTTCTGCTTACAGAGTAATTATAAGGCTCCAATGTACTTAACTATGTCCTGGAGAAAACATTTGAGATGAGATTTTTTATTCGTGTTTTCAGAGGCGGACTCGTCTCGTGTTGGCTTCTGTTAGCTTCCGTTTATGTTATAAATAGCTTCGAAACAAATCGGTGTATATTTATTTCTGCTTACAGAGTAATTATAAGGCTCTAATGTACTTAACTATGTCCTGGAGAGATTCGATTTTTTATTTGTGTTTTCAGAGACGGATTCGTCTCGTGTTTAGCTTCTGTTAGCTTCTGGCAGACATTAGCAGCAGAGCTAAACACTCGGTCCATATTGCCGGGTTGACTCAGCGGTCACGCGGCGCGTCATCGGTGGATGACGCGTTACGTCGGCGGTGACGTAGGTGCGACCTATTTATTGGGCAGCACGGTGGCACAACTGGTAGAGCTGCTGCCTCTCAGCGAGAAGGTTGCCGGTTCAAATCCCGGTCCGGGGCCTTTCTGGGTGGAGTTTGCATGTTCTCCCCGTGCATGCGTGGGTTTCCTCCGGGTACTCCGGTTTCCTCCCACAGACCAAAAAACATGCTTGTTAGGCTGATTGGTGACTCTAAATTGACCCTAGGTGTGAGTGTGAGAGTGGATGGTTGTTTGGTGTGAGTGAGACAGGTCCCTCTTGTAAATGAGTCCCCGTGACTCAACGAGGCTAGCCTGTATAAATAAAGGTTGAATGAATGAATGAATTTATGGATTTTTCCAATTTTTTGGCAATAATTGGACACTGCGACCTATACAACGGTGCGACCTTTACAACGGAAAATACGGTACATGCGTTTCACCGCCTAAACATTAAAAAAAAACCACAAAATTATGTTAGCAACAACAGACAGACAGTCCCTCTAAGAATAGTCTGTTCTATTTGACTTTAATCCAAAGACTTTAATTTAACTTTAATCCAAAGATTTTAATTTAAAGGGGAGCAAAAAAAGGAAAAATTAAATTGCAGGAAAACACAATGTATTTACTCTGCATTGATAGGACACTCGGCTCAGAATGAGCTATTAAATGTGTTAAACATAATGTGAAGGAGTAATTACCTAAATCAACCATGCATACAAAAGAGGGAAGGGGTTCAACCAGAAAAGCGACTGTGAGCCTCCAAATGCAATGTTTTAAATTAGGTCACCCCATTCATCTAGTTTTCTTTCAAATTTTTTAAGACTGACGCTCAATTATATAAATAGTACGGTACTTACACGTGAACACTAAATAAACATTGATAACAATAAGATTTGACTACCACAGCTCTAACGTTTGACAAACACTGGTTCAACATTCTTGTTAGTGTCAAACAGGAAAGACTGTACAAAACCCCATAATGCGTAAAGCATGAAAAATATAGCCTAATTAATATTAAGCAGACATGTGTACCTGTTAGCCATTCACGTTCTATAAAATCCTCTCAAATCAATGCTGTGTACTCCCATGGGTTTCTTTTGTTGCATGTCTGAATTCACAGATCAAACAAAAAAAATTCTGCTTCTATTCTTGGTAAAAACTTTAAATACTGAGTTATAGGAGATAACACATCCACTGATTTTTCAAGCACAACATTGTCAAATTAAATCATTACTGACAGCTATGTTTTGATTCAGGCTGTATGAAAATGATCAAAGAGGAAGATGGTTTGCATGAACAAACTGAATGAGACGGAGCAGATAGAAAGAGAAAAATATGTCCAAGGAAAAGTTTGCCTTCATGCTCACTGTTGTATGAAAAAGAGGAGCAACAGTCATCCACAAAATACTAGTTTTGTTGCAAAAATGTAAATTTCAGGAGGGAAATAAATCTATCAAAGTTGTTGTTTTTAGTAACAAATAGAGGTTGTGAGCAAGTCTACAGTTTAACAGGTCTGCTCACAGACAAAGAGAAAAGTTGAGGTGGGGGGTGTGAAAGAGTGGAATTTCATACTCTTGACATGATTACAGCAAAGTACGGAAGCGTAGTGATGAAACCTGGAGAAATTTTTTGGGGGGCTTGTCACGTAATAACGTGATACGTATCACGTAATAACGTGATATTATCACGTTATTACGTGATATTATCACGTTATTACGTGATAATATCACGTTATTACGTGATACGTATCACGTTATTACGAGAAAATTATCACGTTATTACGTGATATCACGTTATTACGTGATACGTATCACGTAACAACGTGATATTATCACGTAATAACGTGATACGTATCACGTTATTACGTGATACGTATCACGTTATTACGTGATACGTATCACGTTATTACGTGATATTATCACGTTATTACGTGATAATATCACGTTAT
>JBBPBX010077908.1:4678-16758 GCA_038048925.1 Garcialebias charrua | reverse complement strand
TGGCTTTTAAACCCCAAAATACATTACGGCAAAGACTGGTTCATCCCAAAGATCCAGTCCCCTGGCACAAACAGAGTAATATTGTGTATGCTGTTCAGTGTCAGGAGGGCTGTGATCAGTCTTATATCGGGGAAACTAAACAGCCACTGGCCAAAAGGATGGCCCAGCACAGAAGATCAACATCATCAGGTCAGGACTCTGCAGTCTACACTCATCTCCAGGCCAGCGGTCACTCTTTCAGGGATGAAGATGTTCACATCCTTGATAGAGAGGAACAATGGTTTGAGAGAGGAGTAAAGGAGGCCATCTTTGTGAAAAGAAACCGTCCATCATTAAACAGAGGTGGAGGCCTCCGGGTTCAACTGTCCCCCACTTACAATGCTGTTATTGCCAGTATCACTCAGCCCTCTGTGAATAGCAAACAACCATCAGGGTGTTAACGATCCATCGTCAGGCTGATGGTCCTCCTTGCTCATGTGAGCAGCTGGTTTCAGGCTGTCATCAGCCAACTGGTTGATCCACTGTAAGAGGGTGCTATTTATAAGACTGAGCTGAATACAGCTTCTCAGACTGAGGAAGTCTTTCGGACGAAAGACGAAACGTTTCTACAGGTTTTTTTTTTTTAATGTCCAGAGGACCAGACTTAGCTTTTTTAGATTTTTCTACCTGGATTATTGAGCATGCATCAGGGTGTCAAACCTAGGTTACCCCAACACACGCTGTTTCCCTTGTTCTTCGAGTACAAGTCTTAACCTCATGGACACTGTTATTACATGAACATTAGACTTTTCTGTCAGTTAAAAAGGAGTCAAATATGTTGACAAATACCTTCTTTACTGAGCTCCACGATTGCCTACAAAGTTAAGAGGATGGAGGATTTTGCGAGAGAGGAGCGCCTCTGAAATGCAACCCAGGCTGCCTTGAGCACCTTCTTCTTCTGGCTTTTCCCTTTTCAGGGGTCACCACAGCGAGTCCTCCTCCTCCACCTCACTCTGTCCTCTGCATCCTCTGTCCTCACTCCAACTACCTTCATGTCCTCTCTAACTGCATCCATATATCTCCTCTTCTTCTCCTCTTTGTGTGTGTGTGTGTGTGGGGTGTTAATAAAAAAAATAAATTTAAAGTCATGGTCAGTTTTATGTCTGATGTTTGCATTACCGTAGTAGTTTTGAAGATACAAACCACTGTGTATTTACTAGACTGCTTTTGGTCCAGCTTGTGATTTGTACATCATGATGTTGGTACATAAATCTAAATTAAAGACTAATGTTGATGTAGAAAACTGGGTGATGTTAAAATGTAAAGATGTTAGAAGCCAACTATTTGTATTGCAGATTTAAAACAAATGTAGTTATATAAAGTGCTTCACATATTAAAAATAAATGGAGGGTTAGGGTAAAAAAAAACAACTACCGGTAACCATTGGTGTTTTACATGGTCTACCTACATGCAAAACCTGTATTTTCAGGCAGAGTATATCATATTCCCAAATATGCATGAATTTGCATAAATGAAAAATCCTTAAATATCCGACTGACATCTGCAACGACGTGATACGCCAAAGATCTGCTGGAACTCTTGAGGGATCGCATATTTCCAGGTACTTCACAGATAAAAATCCGTAAATATACGACTGACATCTTCAACGTGATACGTCAAAGATCTGCTGGATCTCTGAGAAATCGCATACTTCACAGATAAAAATCCATAAATATCCGACTGACATCTTCATCGTGATACGTCAAATATCCGACTGACATCTTCATCGTGATACGTCAAAGATCTGCTGGATCTCTGAGAAATCGCATACTTCACAGATACTTCACAGATAAAAATCCATAAATATACGACTGACATCTTAAACGTGATACGTCAAAGATCTGCTGGATCTCTGAGAAATCGCATACTTCACAGATACTTCACAGATAAAAATCCATAAATATACGACTGACATCTTCAACGTGATACGTCAAAGATCTGCTGGATCTCTGAGAAATCGCATACTTCACAGATACTTCACAGATAAAAATCCATAAATATACGACTGACATCTTCAACGTGATACGTCAAAGATCTGCTGGATCTCTGAGAAATCGCATACTTCACAGATACTTCACAGATAAAAATCCATAAATATCCGACTGACATCTGTCACGTATACGTAAATATAAACAATCATACGTCATATATGCGGCAAGTATCCGAAGAGATGTAAGCAGTAATCCCGAGGGATAACAGAGCCACATATTTCTGGATCTGCAGCAGATAAAGTATCCGGATTTTGTGATTTTTTAAGGATCAATAAAGTTCGGATCTGTTCGTATCCGGGAATATCCGAAACTGGATTTTCCGAGGATGCGATACGGAAATTCCCGGAAATTGTCCGTATATGTGAAGGATGCGGAGATATACCACATCTGATACTCCCGTATATCTATGGTTTTTGTGCAGTGCAACCTGCTTTTAGGCACTTATTAAAATGATCTTTTATAACTTTATCAAATGTATAACTGTTTTCAGCTCTCATCACTGTATGAAAAGTTAAAACGTTGATCTAATTAGGTATTTGAAATGGTGTGTTTAACTATACAGTATGTTTGTTATCTCCCATCCCCTTTTTTGAAACAGGAGGTAAACAAAAAACATCCTGTTACAAAGAAAACAATGGAAATGCTCATAACACAAACGTCATCTGTACTGCAGGTGGAAATACTACCAGAAAGAAAAAATAAAAACTCAAAACATCCGAACCCAACTACCTAGCATCAGACGTAATACTTCAACCATAAGACACATCCCCCACTAGACACATGTCACACCACCACGACATCCTATGTCAACACCTCCTTCAACACAACCTCTACTCCATCTTCTCCACTATCCACACCAAAGTAAGAGAGCTTTAATCCTGCTCCAACACCGTGAGCCTTGCTGCCCTTCCACTCGGTCTCCAGGACAAAGAAAACATTTACCTTCCTTCTCTGCATCATGCCAGCAAACTCTCCACCTTCCCCTCTTCTGAGCAAGAAGTTAGGGTCCTCATCACAAGATCTGTTGACATTGTCGTGAACAACTTCAGGGGAGCCTGTCTTAGCTGTCGTTGCAACCCACAGAGTGAGCCCTGTAAACAATATTCCAAAAGTGGTTACCACACCTAACCTCACCGCTAGGAAATTCATTCTTCCTGTAACAACTATGTACAACAAACAACGTCCCCTTTTTATGTAATGTTATTTTAAGTCTGTTTTGAGTTTTTCCTCAAGTTGTATCAGGCCCTGGAACTGGTCGAGATGCAGTGTCACTCTGTACAGATGTAACTCCCAGCTCCTCAGACACACCCAGTCCTTAAGATGCGCCCAGCCCCTCAGACGCGCTCAGCTCAGCCAAGTCGTCTCGTACCTGCTGTACAATACATTGAGAAGGGTCAGAATTTGATCTTATTGTGCACTTTCATACATCAAAACGTGTAGTCTCTCAGTCAGCTTCCCTCTTTGAAACAAGACGGCATTCACAAATCCGTCTTTTTCATCCACTACCAAGTGAAATGGCCAGGAGTAATCTGGACACTGCAGAGAGCACGCATCAAACAAAGCTAGTTCAATCTCCACAAATGCCCTGTCAGCTTCCTCCGTCCACTGCAGTGGGGACACAAAATTTTTATATCCCACAGCCGAAATGAGGTTCCGCAGAGGAGCCACCTTACGGCTGAAATCAGGAATGAAGTTCTTACTGTAATTGATCAGCCCCAAAAATTTTAACATCATCCTAACATTTGCTGGTTTAGAATGATTTAAAATGGAGCTTTTCTGAGATGGCGTCAGTTGCAGGCCAGAGCCAGAGATGAGCCTACCCAAAAACTGAACTTTTGAACGACCCACCTGTAATTTGTGTTTTGACACTTTAAAACCACACTGGGCTAGATGTCGAAGCACAGCTTCAGATGCGTGCATAATAGCTTCTGAAGTCGGAGCTGCTATCAGAATATCATCGACGTATTGGATTAAAACCACTCCCGGTGGCAAAGGCAAATCAGTAAGGACTTGCTTTAATACATTATTGAACAAAGAGGGCGAATCCACGAAATCCTGAGGTAATCTACTGTACGTGAATTGTTTCCCCTTAAAGGTAAATGCAAACAGATCCCTTGATCCAGCGTCCAGAGGCACACAAAAGAACGCGTTCGCCAGGTCAATACAAGTAAAAAACTTGTGTTCTGGCTGAATAGCATTCATCATAACATAAGGATTTGGAGTACCATAATTAGATGGAACAACAACCTTATTTATAGGCCTCAAATCATGAACTAAACGGTAATGAGATTTATCAGCTTTTGGTACCGGGTGTAGAGGTGTGTTCCAGCTCGAAACAGTAGGCTGCAACACACCAGCTTCCAGCAAACCCTTAATAGTTTGCTCTATACCGTCAATCTGCTCCTGTCGGAGTCGATATTGATGTTTATAGATTGGAACCGTGCCTGGCTTCAGGACGATCGATACAGGGTTGACACTCAGCAGGCCCACATCTGTAGAACTCCTGGCCCAAAGTGTATCAGGCAAACTGGCTAACAGTTTGTCCGTATCAACATGGTCTGTGTTTTCTCCGCCATGTGATCTAGGCAGAGAATGTTTCTCAGGTAACAATAATGTGAATGATCTGTGTGTGATCCTGTAAGTATCAGTTTCTGGAGAATAGTGTAAGTGTGGATTTTGTGTAGGCACCCATTCCCTTACAGCAAGACAGCGTCTCATCACAGGACCTAAATTCTTCGCATCAGCACCAGACACAACCATCAATGACACATGTGGAGCTGATACATCGCCAAGCATATACAGTTGCAGTAACGGTGCGGGCAATTTCACGCCTGCCACCACTCCCTCCGGGGCCACATAAATGTCCATGATTTCAGCCACTGGAAATTCACCAGTCTCTTGACAATGTTCAAGCAGTCCTGTCCAGAGCACATCGTAGTCCCCATCACCACAAAGGTCATAGTTCAGCGTGCAATGTGCCACATCAGGAAGCGTGTCATAAGATCTTATGACATTAATCCAGGCGTTCCAGCTCTGCAGTGTGTCGTACAAGAGCGTAGTTGTAAAGTCAGGAACTGCTCCCCACCAAACTTCAGCTTGAAATTCGGCTGGACCAGACTCAGCAGAAGTCCCTTCAACCTGGAGCATCTGATGAATGGAGCTTTTCACTGTAGCACAGTACTGAACAGTTCCATCAGGAAAACTCAGCTGGACGTTGTCAGGACTCATCATCAAAGTCACGTTCTGATCACACAGAATGTCTCGTCCAATCAAGTTCACTGGACATGTGTCAGAAATCAGGAAGGAGTGTTCAAAGCGCAGATTATTCCACACGAGAGCGGCCACTCCTCTGGCTTGATCGTGGGAGTGACGTGTTAACTGACGAATACCTGGCGCCTGTATCAACCATACACATGTGATTTCGGCCGTTAATGGTTAACGATACCAAAAAGGCTCCAAATACAAGACGCCACCTACTGCCGGACCAGGGCACCCCTATTGGATAGGATATTGGCCTGGGGCCTGATTATTGGCTCCCGGCATAGGGCCATGTGGAGTATTATCTGGTGGTGGTGGATATACGTCATGTGGATAACGAGCTGGCGTCACCTCCTGTCTCGATAAATCCTGTTTGGTCGGACATTGAAAATGCCAATGTCCCACCCCGTCACACCGGTGGCACCTGTCCGTGGGTCGAGGGTTGCCCCTCAGACGTTTGTTCCGACCCCTGCGCCAGGATGTGGATGGGCCCAGAGGTCTCTGTTGATATGAATTATCAGATGATGTAGGAGGACCCTGAACCTGGGGCATCTGGATTGCATTCACCTTTGTGAAATTAAGTTTGTCACGTATGTCTTTTAATTGGGCCTTAGCTAATTGAGTTTCAAGGGATTTTAATTCCCTGTCATCAGACTCCCTCTTATCAAAAGATTGATCAATAAAATGAACAATGTGGGCTGCCCATAAATCATAATCCATCTTTGTTAGGCCAACAACAGACGCCAAGCTCTTCTTAACATCATCAGACAGAGAGCTCTCTACAGCTCCTCTGAACAACAGTTGAGTCGTAGGATCAATCGTTGGATCATTTCCAGTTCTATTTTCCCACAAGAGTTTTACTCTAGATAAGTAGGTCGTGCCCCGTTCTGTAACAGCCGGAGGAATCTCACACAAGTCTGAAGATTTCATAGACGTCGGATATTTCTCTCGTATAATTGGCCATAAAATTTGAACGTGGTCGTGCAGTGTGTCACTGTCTGGGTCCAATTTAGTCCCAGCAGCCTGTTCTATTTCAGTCAAACTACCAAACGACGTGCATGCTGTGAAAACCCTCCTCCAATCACCCAGACATGGCACAATTCCGGCGCAAGCCTCCAGAAAAGCGCGGATCCAAGCCGAACCTCCTTTCTGGATATCAGGCAAACGCTGACGGATCAACTCAGTATCCTGCAAACTAAAAGGCGTGTAAGTCTGTTTGCGGACTCCCTCAGCTGTGGTGGAAGAAACGAGAGGTAACATGAATTGAGCAGGAGGCGCTGCGTCAAGGCATGTGTGAACATTATCAGCAATTCTATTTAATCGACCTGAATTTCCTCGCTGCCAGCCAGTGACCTTATCAAAAGTTGTGGCAGGAGGCCTGAGGTCAGGACAAGCAGTTGGACCAGGACAGGTCAGTGGCACGGAGTCATATGAAGCCCCCAAAGATGTCACGCTGAAAGAAGCATCAGAGGACGGTGGACGGAACACATCACCTCCCCTTTGTTCACCCACAGAGCCAGGAGTGGTGTGAATACCACCCATCAATGTTTGCACATGGTCTTGCACCACATTCCTATTTTCTGCTGATTTTGTCTGTAAAATACCCCCTGTAACGAGAAGCAAGTCTGAGCTGGATCTAGTGTGTTCAGAGCCAGATCCCAATGAGAGCTCAGCCAGATTTATGGATAGCTCTGACAATGGCATTTGATTGTGTGGAGTTGGACCCACAGGTGCATACGGGGGAGGACGAGGAGGAGGAGGGGGAGCGGGGCAAAGAGGATGCGGAGGGGGAGCACAAGGCTGTTCAGTTTCAAGGCATGTCTCTGTTCCTGTTACGAGGGCCGCACCGGCTTTAATAGGGAGTTCTGCAGTACCAGGCACCATAGTCTTATCTGCAGACGGCCATAAATCAGATTGCAAGCCAACAACTTGTTTCTGTGAAACTGTTTTGTGAGCACTTCTCAGAGCAGGTTTCTGCCTACCTAGGATTTTGCACATTTCATCCACAAACAACAAGCAGTCCCTATTAAAGGCGTCCGCCTTCTGCCAGTCCTTATATTTCTTTCTACGCACTAGAACAGAGCATTTTTCCTTCTCATCCAACGCCAACCTCAAAGCTCTCTCTGATTGCACAAGAAGCTTATTCAGTCCAACAGCAGATGGAGACGAGTCATCCACACCAGGAAACATTCCTGACCGACACATGTTATTCACCCAAGAAACTAAACGTCTTTTCTCATCAAGAACATTCTTGACAGCTACCTTCCGACTCCATGAAACCCATAACTCATGCAATACAGATCCTAATGTGCCAGGGGCACAATTTTTCCAAGTTTGTATAGGTATGTCAGACATTATAATGTTATACAGTACACGTGTTTTACAAGGGTGAAGTGAGCAAACCTCCAGCCAGGACCATGGACAGCTGCAGTAGCCAACCAAGAAACTGCCTGTTTTAAATCACCCTCCTAAGGGCCAGTTTACACGGCGCGTATTTTGAGTGTAACCGCTACTTTCTCTTTGCGACTTTGCTTATCGCCTACACGACGCTGCTGGCCCCCCTCGATGACACCGATACTTTTCTGACCCTGCTCTCAAGGTGGAAGTTTTTCGCTGACCCCCCGCTGATAATGTAAACATCTCCCGTGGAGCTTTTGTTATCAACCACATGCGCGCAGCCCGCACGCGCGGACAGTGACATTTCACGTGTCACGTTGCAAAATATAACAGTTTAACAATAATAAACAGTATTTATGTTGGCGTGGGAGATGTAAATTTATCTGAACTACAGTATCTATCTGGACTCGTTACATTTTTTAAACAGTGCGTAACGTGCTGTGAAAATGAAGACACAGGTTTATTTTTTATTTATTTATTTATTCAGCACCAAAGTTTAAACACAAACACTGAGAATTAAACTGAACACACTATTAAAACACGTGAACCGAACTGTAACTACGTTAATGAACTGGACTCTTGCTGTGTGTTCATCTGGACCCATCAGAACCGCCGAACCATCAGCCTGTCAACGACAGCTTCTCCACCTGGCAGAAATAAATAAATAAATAAATAAAAACTCAGTTGTTGTGTGATCAAAGTAAACACAAGCACACATTATATTAAGAATGTTGATTTACCTGCTGTAAGTCAGCTGTTTATCACGGCGTAAAGTCCGGTTCTGGTCCACAGTCCACTGAGCGGTTCTGGTCCACAGTCCACTCAGCGGTTCTGGTCCACAGGCTCAGTGCAGCTTGTTAGATGAAGCGGGTCCCACTGACTCAAATCTGTTGACTCTTATCCAAATTCCAGCTTTAACTTGTTGTTAACTTGTTGACAACAACTTGTAGTTAGCTGATTTTAGCCAGAGAGGAAAACAGACGAGGCAGCTGCTCTGTTTACCTCAGGCAGCGCATGCGCAGTAGTGAAGGTTCCAAAAATCACAGCGCCATCTAAAGGCCCAGCATGGTAACTACAGTGAAATCATGAGGACGGGGGGTGGAGGGGGAGAGAGTCGTATCCACAGAATTCGACAGTGTCAACGCAAAACTTTTCACCTAATTAACATACCCAAAACATCCGTTTCCCCCACACAGTGTCCGTGTAAACAGGGCCTAAAACACCCAATAAAAATGCCACCCCAGAGCACAGCAGTGGTAGTCACTATTAGACTTCACAATTTGACCTACTGCCGGCAAATACACCCACTGAAACAATATATAAAATAAAAAATCTTTCCCTGTTGCCTTAGTTTGCGTGTTTACAGCACTTTCCGGAGTACAGGTCACAAGCCTCTAAATGAAACAGAAAATAAATAAAGGAAAAAAATGAATAAACAAAAGAAAGTAAAAAAATAATAAATGAAAAAAAATAAAAAGTTTGCTACCTATACACCGGAAAATACGGCAATCAACTTCAACTGGGAAGGGGAAGAAAAGATTTGACTCTAACAGCGATCACAGGTCCCGGATGAGAACTAAATCACATTCACGGCAACTCTTGTGAACCCGGAGCGGCCAAACCACTCTGTACGGCAAGCCGTGTGCTGGATGAAAGCCAGTGTGACTCTACGGCGAATAAATCCCGGAGTTCACCTCTGACCTCAGCCCCACAGCTCCCGGAGCCCATAAAATAAACAAATAAAAAAAGTCTCCCAGCCAACAGGCCGGAGCTCATAGATGGGGAAAAAACGCAAACTTAGGCACTCATACTCTCACCCTTTGTGTGTGTGGACTTCTATGTGCTTTATACTTTACTTATATGTACGAAAACAGCAAAAAAAATGCACATTCAAATGAAATACCAACAGTGGTTCACGTTATTTAACTGTTAACGCTAACCCAAACGACCGTAGCTACACTACGGTGTAATTTTTGCCCACCCGTAGACAGAACAGACATACAGCCAAGGTAAATTTAGCGTTTTCAATAGCAGACATTTAGTTATAAACGGAAGATCTGCTCACCTGAATGAAGAGGCGCCACTTGGCTGCAGCTTGCTCCGCCACTCGTGGGGGAAGCCCTCAATCGGCTTCCGTTTCAGGCGAAACCTCACACTTCTCAACGACGGGGTCACCAAATTGTTGCGGTTCAAAAGTTGAAGGAAAGCTCTGAAACGAATGTGCAAGTTTTAGGCAGGTTTATTGTACATTATAAGAATAAACCTTACAGCGACCAACAGACCTCTCACCGAGCACAAGTCCAACACACACACATCTTCGAAGGCGGACCACGGTTTTATACCTCTAGATGACGTCATCGCCTCGTGGGACCAATCCTGGAATCGAACCGCCTTGGAACCGCCCTAGAACTTTTCTACTCTGTGAGTGATCCGCCTCTCAGCCAATCAACTACCAGCTCTGTATGTCAATCATCCAGTGTTGTGTCTGTTGTATTATGCAGGCGTGTAACTGAAAAACTCTTCCCTATTGGAAATAAAACCCGTAAATAAAGGTTCCATCTTGAATATATTTTCACATTATATGGTGGAATTAAGTGAACATAAATCATAACACATACTATGTGTGCTTCAGGTGTAATACTGATATACATATATTTTAAAAGTGTGTTAGTAAACAAGTTTCTGAGCATGTTTATGAACTAGTATGTACGTTTGTGTTGAAAAACAAGTGTTCGTAGTAGCGCTAGCATAAATTTTCCGACTTACGACCGAAAATCTGGACTTACGAGTGACACGTGTTTCGTGTTCCGACATACGAATTTTCGTCTTACGAGTTAGTCGTAGTAACGGAACTCGCTCGTAAGTCGGGACTACCTGTATATATATATATATATATATATATATATATATATATATATATATATATATATATATATATATATATACAGGTAGTCCCCGACTTACGAGCGAGTTCCGTTCCTCCGAGTATCTCGTAAGACGAAAATCTCGTAAGTCCGTACAGACCTTTATATAACACAGGAGCCGACACTGAACACGTACATGTAGGTAATGGCGTTACCAAGTGCTTCGGCTATCCTAACACACCCTATAATAAAAAAAACAGTACTTTACAGGTACAGTACAAAACAGATAAATAAAAATATAATTTCTTACTTTGAGCTGATCAAGCTTGTCTCGTCTGTTTGCACGTCTGAGCACGTCGGAGCTCCATACATTCTGCTGCTCTAACGCGGTCCAAACTGTTTAGAGGAAGGACTGTTAGCTTGTTAAGTCCATACATTTGAAGCCATAAAAGGAGTTTACTTTAATAAACTTACCGAAAGCCGTTTCTCCGCGGTGTTCGTTCATCCAAAACAAGCTGACCGCGTGAGCTGTTGTTAGCCACCGCCATTAGGCCTGCACTCATTAGCTCCGTGCTAACGAGTCCATCCATCCAAAAAAGGCTTTCGGAGCTGCTTCTCCACGTTAGCTGAATGTCCATCCAACATCTTAGGCTGCTAGGCGGACATCGAGGCGAGCTCCCGGCCGCCGGTTCGGTTTGGTTCTGGTGGGGGTCCGCTTAGCATTTAGCCCAACCTTAGCTTAGCCGATGAGCTAATGTTGTTGCGCTGCGCTTTTTGGGAGCGATCGTGGAGGATTGCGGCTGTTGTTCCAGACCAGACACATCCACAAAGTTCAAAGAGTGTTTCCAGCTCATTTATCCGTATGAGGCAACCTCTGATCGCACGCACGGTCCTTATGGCACGTCCCGACCAAACAGCTTTTCAACGGCAAAAAGGCTCGTCACGCACGCAAGTGGACGCACTGGACCCAGTGGTGTCCTGACCTGAACGTGAAATTGCGGCTGCGTTGCGGCGGCGGGGGGGGGAGGAGCTTACCGGTCAACCAGTTGAACGGCGTTTGAACGTTTGAACGGCGAAAACGTTCAGCAATGATCAACGCGTGCTTGGAGGCTGAAGCGGGTTCACGTGCACGGAAAACGCTTTTCCAGCACGCTCAACACGCACGTGACGTGACGCCTGATGCCAAGACGTGGCTGGAGGTGCGTCCCCATTGACTTTGCATGTAAACTGGACGCTCCTGCAGTTGAAAACGCGTTTGGTCAGGACGTGGCATAAAAAGCCAGCAGCTTCCAGCATGTCGGCCAGCTCCCGGTCCAGGCATGTCGGCTTGTTAGCTCCGCTCGTTGCATGTCAGGTGGCGGGGCAGTGGGAGCAATCTCTCCGCTTAGGTTCGCTCGTTATATGTCAGGCAGGGGAAATTTGGGAGCGATTGCTAATACAGTACAGCGTACACTAAAAATTGAAATAAAACATAAAAATAACAATTATACTTTATTTAAAGTCGGATCCTCGTAAGTCCAGACGCTCGTAA
>JBBPBX010077907.1:0-16758 GCA_038048925.1 Garcialebias charrua | reverse complement strand
GGGCTGCTCAGACCAGCTCGTCTCAGCCGTCTGAGGAAGTAGAGTCTCTGATGACCTTTCTTGATCAGGCTGGTGGTGTTGTTGCTCCAACTGAGGTTATCATTCAAGTGTACACCCAAGTATTTGTAGCTGGAGACCACCTCCACCGCAGATCCACCTATGTTCAGTGGGGCATGGGTGTGTTTGTTCCTTCTGAAGTCCACAATCATCTCCTTTGTCTTCTTCACATTCATGTGAAGATTATTCTCTTTGCACCAGCTCTCCAGATGTTCCACCTCCTGTCTGTAGCTGGACTTATCATTGTTTGTGATGCATCTTACCACCGCTGTATCATCTGCAAAATTAACAATATGACAGCCTGGATGTGTGGCTGTGCAATCATATGTGAGCAGAGTGAACAGAAGAGGGCTCAGCACATACCCTTGGGATATATATATATATATATATATATATATATATATATATATATATATATATATGCTCCTTTCAGCAAATTTTTGAAAGTACAGAGCTATATCTCAAGTCTCTCTCTGGTGTAAGAAAGCAACTCTCACCTGAAGAAGCAATGCTTTTGGAATGTGGAGGGTATTTGTGGGGGGAGTATGGTTCTCAGTGTGGGGGAGTGATCCTTTGTTTTGCCCTACTGGAGGTGATATGCTGGAGAAGAAAGGAAGGAATGTTTACTATTCAAACCCACAAACAAAGACCTCCAGCCCCAGGGGCCCAAACACCTAATGGAAGGTGAATACTTTAAAATTGTCATTTGACAAACTCACAGTAGTTATAATAGTAGTCTGAATTTCCTGGGTTTTCCAGTGTTAAACTGTGTTCACTGCTGTGTTAAAGGTGAAGTCTCGGGTCACAGAGACCGGACGGTTTTGTTTAGAAGTGTTAAAGACGCTAATCCAAGTGTTCTCCTCTTGGAGTCTATGAGTCTGCCTTTTTCCTAAACAAATCTCCCTCTGCTCTGGCTGTGACCTTGGGTCGCGATAACACAAGCTCACTCCTCTCTTTGTTCCTGCTTTTAAGTTCTAACTGTGCGGAAACGCTTCAGAGTTTCTGGGAGCTTCAAAGACATGAAGACGTCCCAAAGAGCTGAATGACCACCAGTCACGCGCTAAGGACTCGTCATCCAGCTGGGACTGATAACATGTTGTTATGGGTCCATTTCGAACGAGCGTAAGCTCAAAAACTTTGATTATTCCTCCCTGGAATAAGTTTATCTTGAAGTCAGAGGCCAGGAGCTGACATATTTTCTGATGACCAACGCGAAACCAGGAGACGTTGAAAACGTAAACGAATACCCTGCTCGAAGGTACTGTACTGGTTCCCACAAGGACCCGTGCATCTGAAAAGCTACAAGGTCTTCCCTCTTACCGGGCTGTCGTCGAAAGGTAAAGAGCTGTTTACAAAACGTACCTGGATTTTAGCAGAAGTCGGATGAGAAGTGTCACTTTGGTCTCATGCTCCCAATTCTTCTTAAATCTTTCCTCCTATTCCTTTTCCCTCTCAATCTAAGCTGGAAACTATTTTAAGCTGAAGAGCCCACAGACTAAATATGTTAACATCCAATATTTATGTCTGTTGTGTTGAATTTAAGTGTGCTGACGTTTTAAATTGAAAGAAAGTGAAATCATGTCAATCAAGTGTAATGGTGTTAATTTAGTTGATTCATTTTAAATAAATGATAGTGTCTCTTTGACATATCAAACTAAGTTAACGTCTTTGTCACTTAATGGCTTTGTGTATTTATCCATCATAAAGATCACAGAAATATTGGGTAAACTGAAAAAGAACAGAATCCGTGAATTTACTATTCAATCTGAATAAGTAAATTAATTAAGGTAAAGAGGTCAGTATTAATATTGACCTCCTCATAATCCTTTACAGGTGCATAGGCACAAACAACAGTCAGAGCCCGTCCCCCCACACGTAGGCGAAGGGAGGCTACCCTCTCGTTCACCGGGGTGAACCCCAACGTACAGGCACCAAGATGGGGGGCAACCAGTATGCCCACTCCTGCTCGGCGCCTCTCACCAGGGGCAACTCCAGAGTGGAAGAGTGTCCAACCCCTCTCAAGGAAACTGGTTCCAGAGCCAGAGCCATGCGTTGAGGTGAGTCCGACTATTTCTAGTCGGAACCTCTCAACCTCACACACTAGCTCAGGCTCCTTCCCCACCAGAGAGGTGACATTCCATGTCCCAATGGCCAGCTTCTGTAGCCGAGGATCAGACCGCCAGGGTCCCCGCCCTCGGCCACCACCCATCTCACATTGCACCCGACCCCTTTGGCCCCTCCCACAGGTGGTGAGCCCATGTATATATATATCAAAGTCAAAGTCAAAGTCAACTTTATTGTCAGATCTGCAATATGTACTGTACAGGACATACACAGGACCGAAATTGCGTTTCTCTCAGTCCCTCGGTGCAACAGTAAACATCTAAACATTGAAACACTGAAACATATAATAATAGACATAAGCATAAAATAGTAAAACTAACACTGTCCTGAGTTTTTTGCATAGTGGTATAAGAGTATGAAAATTTACACCAACTCTAAAACTAAAACATTAAACATTTAATGAACATAATACTGTCCTGAGTTTTTGCATACTAGTATAAAAAAAGAGTATAAAAAGTATAACTAAAATAAACTAAAGGTTTCTAGCATTGACATTTGCAAAGTGGCAAAGCAGCGTATGAGTTAATGTACACAGTATATGTATGAGGTAGTAGTTGATGTTGTTATAGAGACAAAAAGTGGCATATGCAGTAAGGCACATTGGGCATCCCTAAATAAGACTGTTCAGAGCACACTGTATATGTACCAGCAGTGGTGTAGATATTAGAGTAGTGTAAATGTAAACAGTAGTAATTACATATAAGCAGTAGTAATAAAAGTAAACAGTATTAATAAATGTAAACAGAGAATGTAAACAGTATTATGATTATAGGCAGTGATGTAATACAAACATTAGTGCAAGTATGAGAAGTAGTGCAAACTGTATGAGCACATGACCGAGAGTTTAGTGAATAACCCGTTTGATGACACAGAGTCCAGTGTTAAAAACTTTGTGTTGAGTGGTAATGTGTGAGAAAGTTTTAGTGTTAAGGCAGTTCAAATGGGAGGGGGGGCAGAGCAGGCAGAGTGTTTAGCATTCTGACTGCCTGATGAACAGAGCTGTCTCTCAGTCTGCTGGTTCGAGCCTGGAGACTCCTCAGTCTCCTCCCTGATGGCAGCAGTCTGAAGCAGCTGTGTAGTGGGTGTGTGGGATCACCTGCCATGCAGTGGGCTTTCCGAGTGAGGCGTTTGCTGTGTAAGTCCTGCAGTGAGGGCAAGGAGGTGCCCACGATCTTCTCAGCTGCTCTCACAATGCGCTGGAGGCTCTTGCGGCAGGATGCAGTACATGCACCAAACCACACAGTGATGCAGCTGGTCAGGACACTTTCTATGGCACCTCTGTAGAAGGTGCTCATGATGGGGGTTGAAGCTCCAGCCCTTTTCAGCTTGCGGAGAAAGTAGAGACGCTGGTGAGCCTTCTTTGCCAGTGCTGCAGTGTTCCTGCTCCAGGACAGGTCCTTTGAGACGTGCACTCCCAGGAACTTGGTGCTGTCTACTCTCTCCACTGCGGTGCTGTTGATGGTCAGAGGGGCATGTTGGGCATCCCTCTTCCTGAAGTCCACAACAATCTCCTTTGTCTTCTCCACGTTGAGAGTGAGATTGTTGTGTCCGCACCACAAGGCCAGGCGGCTCACCTCGTTCCTGTAGTCCGTCTCATCGTTGTTGCTGATGAGACCCACCACTGTTGTGTCGTCCGCAAACTTGATGAAGTGGTTGGAGCTGTACGATGGTGTGCAGTCGTGTGTTAGCAGGGTGAATAGAAGGGGGCTCAGCACACATCCTTGTGGGGCCCCTGTGTTCAATGTGATGGTGCTAGATGTGTTACTCCCGACCCGCACTGTCTGTGGTCTCCCGGTCAGGAAGTCTAGCAGCCAGTTACACATTGAGGTGTTCATATATATATATATATATAGTATAAGTACAAGTGTTTTAAAACGTGTGTATACTTTTCTGCCTTGATGGCCTATCTCCACATGTGTAAGCTGCTTGTGGCACAGGCTGTAATGCACTCCCATACCATTAGAGAGGCAGGCTTCTGAACTGTGCTCTGTGAACTAGCTGAATGTTCCTTCTCCTCTTTAAGACAGATATGGTTTCCAAAATTAATTTCAGATTCCTGCCTCAGAAGTTTTCCACGTTGCCTCTGCTGGTTTTAAATTAGTTCTGTTCCTGAACATTAAACAGCATTCCAGGATGGTATTAACTAGGGGTGCACCGATTTCCTTAATTTTGGGAAATCGTAAATCGGCCAATGCTTGCATGAGAAACCGATTTTACAGATTTCTTTAGTTTTAACAATAATTGTCTAAACTTTATTTATATTTCAGAGCACTACCTTGTGACCAGTTACAACAAGTTTGTATTGTTTCTAGAATATTGTTCAAGAGTCTGTTTTTAACAAAATAACATTGAAATTTGAAGGCGCATTGTGACCTTAAAAAATCTAACAGTGTTGCTTATAAAACTAAATCGGTATCGGCCAAAATTGGAATTGGCACGCAGGTCAGGCTTTATAGAAATCGGTGATCGGTGATCGACCAGAAAACTGCAATCAGTGAACCCCTAGTATTAACGGCTTCTTTGCACAATGGAGCTTTAAGCAGCAATAGTGGATGGCACAGTGAGCTGTGATTAGAGACAGTATTGTGGAAGTGTTCTTGGTGCATGCAGTGATATTACAACCAATCAGTATTGACTTAGCCTTGTGCTTGGAGCATTTTTTTTTTTTTGCGTAGTTTTTGTTTTGTTTTCTATTTTTAGACTGGGCCAAGCTGTACAGCCTCTCTCAAATGCTCATTTTGTACCTATACCTATTTCTGATTTGTTCCCATCAATGATGAGCCACACAGTTCCACTAATCAGCTAATAGGGTCCATGTACATTCAGGTAGTTCGCTTTTTCGTTTGAAACAAAAAATGGAAAAACAAAAACACTTGTTTTTTCATTTTTTGTTTATTAAACCTAAATGAAAATTGGATAAAGAAGCATCATCTGATTTCAGATTTTGTGCCCAAATGAAAATGGAAAAAAACGGGCACTCACTTTCTATTATCATGATTTCATTTTTACAAGTGGTCTGACCTGGAAACTTTCCTTGCATGTAAATGGCGTCAGCGGACTGCCAAAGCAAAAGTGGAGAATAAAAAAAACACTACACTCAGTCCGCGCACAATGGAGAGCTTCATTTAATTCCATGGAAACAAAAGAGAGCTGAAGATATAACAGAAAAAATTGCTGTCATATTTCAGGTATGTTTTTGCTTTTACTTTTATTCAGCTGTATTTTATTTTAGCTATAATTTAAAATATTGAATGTCAGCTAGCTTCTTCAACTCAATAATCAGGCTCGCTTCATTAAAGACATTGGAAACGCTGTCAACGTATCTATAATACACTATATCAAATAACTATAACTTCTTCTATAATATCTTGACGGCTTTCAGATTTTCCACAGATAATACTAATTAGGCAAGACATTGAATCTGAACAGATGACTACCTTTCTGGGCTTTACCTCCACCACCCATTGTAATGCCAAAATAATTGCCAACATTTCTGCTGAAAAATTGATAAATTATCTGTTGTTCTTCTTTTTATAAAAACTTTTTGTTTTGTTTAGGAATATATACTGCTACTCCTTTTTTTAACCATTTTTCTCTTTACATGCATCTGTATACATTTGTGTCATATTTACATAACTTATTTCTAAATATTACTGAATAATTTGATACAAATCTCCACAAGACTTTTCTTTTTTTTGGTTTCTAAATTTATTATTGTAATTTCAAATATCCATGGATTGGTATCTGAAACAACTCCCCCTTTTTTTTGTCTTAATCCTGATTACATCCGGCACATTCCCTCCTTTAAGCTCCTGTTTGAGTTCCTCAGTACTTATATCTACAGGCACTCTAGATATCACTCCTCTCAGTTTGATCTGGACCCTGGGATATATGGAGTAACATCTTCACCCATAAAATAAGTAAGTTTTAGTATTTTCTCCAGCTGTTGTGGAATTTGCAAGGATGAGTACTTTTCTGCTGTTTAAAAGTTTGGCCAACTTTACAGCCCCGATTATCTCCTCAATTCCCTTTGTCAACTTAAGAGGGTGAGAGCAACGCCCCTCCTGCTTAAATTCAATTATCACGTTCAACATCTCATCTGGTATTGCCTCCACCTGTGTTGGATTGGCACGATTTGAAAATTTTTAGACTTTTTGTTCACTTTGACCCTGTCATCACTTCCTTGTGACCAACTCCTATCTCTTGCTTTTCTTAGCTGACCCTTAATTTTAGCTGACTGCACCTTAACCCAATCCATTTCTTCTCCACTATCTCCATCTGAGGTGGAGGAATATGCTTTCGGCTCCTTCCATTCCTCTCCACCACTTCCTCCTGAGGAGGAAGTCATGGAGCTGCAGTCAATGCTCAGTTCAAGCAAACCGCCAAATGTCCAGCTCCTACTTGAACAGGTTTGTAATCCTCCAAAAGCTTCCATGAAGAAACAATCCAAAACTCATGTCAGCCGCCTCCCGTCCAGACCGTCAGCCGACAGCTCCCTCCTCTGTCTGGGGGATGCCTCTTCTTCTTCTTTTTCTTCTTCTTCTTCTTTTCTATCATGGCGGATCGCAAGCAACGTAAAGGTGCATACCACCACCTACTGTACATGAGTGTGCAGCAACACTACCTTACATCAATTAAATTCTATTCTTTAAGCCTGTTCGTTGAAGAAAAATAAACAACGCCTTTCTTATTCTACAAATATCCAATACGTCTCCTTCACTTCCTAATATACCTTGAAGACTCCATTCTCGACCTGCCCTACTAACCATACTCCGCAATCCCTCCCTTTCTTGTGCATATGTTTCACAATACATCAACACATGTTCTACATCTTCTTTCACTCCACACCCTTCACATTTATCATCAGCCTTCCTCCCTATTAAATATAAAATATCATTGAAATAGGTATGACCTACCCTCAATCTGAGCATTATTATTTTGTCTCGTCTGTTCTTCTCAGTAATATGTCTGAAGTACTGACTTTTGTACTTTGTATAATCTTCGTCCTTTCTTATCGTCATTCCAACTCGTTTGCCATTCTTCTATTTCTTTACTCTTAATAATTGATTTCCCTTCCCCTTTCCCTATAGGAATTGTAAGTGTTATTGCCCCCTCTAAAGCCCTTTTTGCCAGGCTATCTGCCTTTTCATTGCCTTTAACACCGACGTGTGCTGGTACCCAACAGAACCAAACATCAATGCCACCCCTGTGCAATCTAAGTAAACTATGCTGAACTTCTAACACTAAATCCTTCCTGTTATTACCTTCTCCCTGAATACTTTCTATTACAGGTTTGGAATCTGTGCACACCACCACCCGGTCCGGTCGAACCTCCTCAACCGGGGGTCTGCCTCTTCTTCTTCTCCTTCTTCTTCCTTTGATTTATCGGCGGATTGCAAGCAACTAACAGGTGCATACCGCCACCTACTGAGCACGAGTGTGCAACCCATGGCCTCAGTCCAGGGGATTGCCTCTTCTTCTTATTCTTCTTTGATTTTTATTGGCGGTGGGCAACCAACTTAAGGTGCATTTACCGCCACCTACCAAACCGGAGTGTGGTCTTCAGTGATGTCAGAGGGGATTTAACACATCAAACGATGTGTATGATGTATACATTCCCACCCTGACCCATTCCTAATTACATGTATGAATACGCAGCGGCATACACATATCTATATACGCAAAGCTGGGCACCGCTAATTAAAAAATTAGTTCCACAATTTCTAAAACGCTTATTAATTTTTTTAGGTCCACAATTTCAAAAGCACAAATGTCTTATGAAAATTAGGGGAAGCTAATCTAATCCGCTATTTATATATTTCTATATTATATATATATATATATATATATATATATATATATATATATATATATATATATATATATATATATATATATATATATATATATATATAATATATATATATTTATATATAGCCGGCAGCGTTATCAATATTTGCACTACACTGCCAACTGAAAAGTAACAAAAATGATCCTAAAAGGATGAAATTACAAAAATCAAAGGATTTATTTAATACTTTACGTACATATATTCTATTCGGCCACGAAATTAACAAAAAATAGAATGATCTTTTAATCCCTAAAACCACGTTTAAATCTCAAATACACGGGTGTGTCGCCACCGCATTTATACATGAAAGTAACCCAAATACATAAAACTAACGACTCGCCGTCGAATGGTCGACACAAAACGCACAATAAAATCCTCCGGCCACGTTAATTTGGCTTGAAACAGCTGGGTTTTTTAAGGATTTCCATTAGTAACCCAGCACAACCAACCGGCAGACACAGTTAGCGTCTATAGGTAGTCAACAGATTTAATGAAAAGTAACTAAAATACATGAAAATAACGACTCACCGTCGAATGGTCATCACAAAACACACCTTAAAATCATCCGGCCACGTTAATTTGGCTTGAAACAGCTGGGTTTTTTACGGATTTATGAAGACACCGAGCGCAGCCAGCTACAGAATTAGCCCCTGAGTTCAACTTTGACCCGGAAGATGGAATAGTCCATTTTTAGTAGGGGGATAAAGAAATCGACCGTTTTTTTTATTGCGTATATTTAATGATCGTTTTCATCGTAACTATAATTATTTTTATGTTAAATGTACATTAACAAGCATGAGCAATGTTAGTGATGTAGGTGACTGCACGGGGCGAGGCGGGGCCGGGGCCACTGCTGAAATGGGACCCCCAGGCATTTACCTACATGGTAGAGCCGAGTCTGTTCTCAGCTCTGCCCCCCCTCCCCCCTCCAACCCTCCCTCCCCCCTCCAACCCTTCCTCCTCTCTGCTCTTACGGTGGGGAAAAAGGTAAAAAACAAGCAGCATAAGAGCTTGTAAATAAGTTTATTGGTTTTTACTGATAGATAATTAGTTATTAGCGGTACTGCATTTTAAATAAAAATAGCACAAATCCGCTTATGAATTATAAAAGTTAGTCAATTCACAAAAACGCTGACAAAAAGTTTAGGTCCACTGTAAGCGGAATAGCGCTTTAGCGCTCTCTAGCGTTCATCTGCCCACCTTTGTATATACGTAATTTCAAATACGAGTTATCAGTCGAGTGCTATTCAAAAACCTAAACAATTGAATCTCAACATATCTTGATTCATTTCCCAACAGATTGAACAAGGACAGTTCTATATTCTTTTTGTTCAGGGATAATTTCAAAAGTTGGCGTTCCTCTGAATATTTCACACACTGTAGCAGCACATGTTCTACAGTTTCTTTTGCATCACAATAATTACAAGCCCCATCTTCATGCTTTCCTATTATACACAAAGAGCTATTAAGCCCAGAATGCCCCATTCTGAGCCTAGCCTTAACGACCTCCTCCTTCCTCCTTCCGCTCAAATATTTAGCATTCCCCACATCCCTTTGAATCAGATATAAATGTCTCCCGTTATCACGGGGGATTGCCTCCTCTTCTTCCAGTCGTGTTTTATGGCGGTTGGCAAACAACGAGTAGGTGCATTACCGCCACCTTCCAGAATGGAGTACGGACCAGACGGTGCAGAACACAACACAAAACACACGCGATGCGACCCAGAACACCACAACAACCAACAAACCAAAATCCACACAAAATTCCCTAAAGTGCACAAACAGAAAAGAGCAAAAAACAACAACCAGGAACACCCGTTCACAGCGAAGACATGGGCAGAGACACCTCACACCCAGACGCACCCTCACCCCGACTCAATTCATCACGAACACTCTCCCAAGACAACTCATTCACGCCAAAGAACCTCGAAGCAGCCTGCACTATGATTTTGATGTTTTCAGTTTTAGACGTAGCCTGTTCAGAGCAGTTAATAACGAAAGCAACGAACGGAATCAACCGTTCGATTGTAACAGTACCCTGACCACGTTCAGGGACGCTCGGCTTCTCAACAACAGACGGCGAAGAAACATCACTCCTGACCACACGAACTGCCTCCGCGTACGAAAGATTCCTAACAGTCTTAACCCTCTGAATTTCAGCAGCAGCTTTCCGATCCACACAACCTGCATAAGCCGCAGAATGACAACCACCACAATTACAACACGACAGTTGAGTCACACCACAATCATCATAATCATGGTCCCCCCCACACTTACTACAACGACGCCTACTCTGACAAACAGCCGCAATATGCCCAAACCTCTGGCACTTAAAGCACAGAAGAGGCGGAGGGACATAAGCCTTCACACCAAAACACAAGTATCCAATCATGACCCTATCCGGCAAAACACTTTCCCGGAAACACAACAGGACAGACGTACTATCCACCTTCACCCCATCTCGATAAGCCGGTAAACGTTTCAAGGACTCAACTTCCCCACCCTTAATGTTCTTCCTCAAGACCTCCAAGTCATCTTTAACAGGAATCCCGGAAATCACTCCCCTGGAACCTCTCACTTCACCCACAATCTTCCTATCTACCACCGCTCTACCACACACAGTCCCCAAACCCAAAGCCGTGTCCCTCTGCTCAGCATGTCTACAAACGAGCAGGAGATTGCCATCCCACAACACCTTAGCTACTTCCACTTCACCCACAGCCCGTTCCAGACCCTTCGAAAAAGCCACAGGGCTCACCCCAAGCAGACCCTGGCCTGCCGCAAATCGCAACACAACTTTACACTTCTCCCGCAGCACCTTTTTCCTACCGTCAACACCGTCAACAGCAACCTCAAGACACCGTTTACCCGAAGCCAAACCCTGTCCGTGTCCGGCACCCCCACTACTACTAGCCATCGTGATCCGCTCACAAACCAGATTCTGCCATTGACTTCTTTACTCCCTCGCTTCGTTTCGAATATACCGGGGGATTGCCTCCTTTGAGATGAAGCTCTATATGGAGTGGTTGACGAGCTGCAACACATCTCACCTGTGGCAGGCAGGTAGCTCTGAAACACAAGAAGAAGACGCTCTCCAATGAAGGGAACCCCTAGAGGTCAGTGACCGTAACAGGCTCTTCTGCTGCCACCTGCAGTTGAGATGGACATAAGTGACCAGGCTGAAGAGGTGACAAGCACCAGCAGTGGAGCGACCTTTCAATGGTGAGAATCTCCATCTCATTCTTACTTGCTTTGAAATTCTCACTTTGAACATGCAGTCAGAAAAGTTAAATGTCTGCCGTGTGTTTTTTGTGAAGAAGTATGAAATTTGTAAACATTCTGAAAAGTAAATGTATAAAATGCACATTCTTCTAAGACACTCTTTCTACCTTGCAGTGAACCGTGTTCTGGATGGCAGACAAAGAAGAGGCAGCTAATGTTTGAGAAAGGTCTGTACAAGAAGCAATCCAGGGACCACAAATTGCTTCGGGACTACACAACATATTTACACAAAGATCGTCAAGTTGAGAACTACAGACAAGATACAAAAATCAATAAAAATACAGAAATTAATAGAAAGAAATAGAAGAGAAGATGTAATTATGATGAGACTAAGGGTAGGGCACGCATATTTAAATGACTTTTTAAATGTAATAGGGAAAATAAATAATGATAATTGTGATGCCTGTGGAGAAAAAGAAAGTGTGGAACATGTACTGATGTCATGTATAAAGTACACAGCAGAAAGATAAAGGATGAGAGAAAAAGTAAGACAGGTGGGGAGAGAGTGGAATTTGAATGGGATACAGTATTAGGAACAGAAGGGCATAAGGAGGAAATTTGCCAAACAAGGAAAGCATTATTTACATTTCTACATAATACAAAATTAAAATGTAGAATATAAGTGGAGTTATGGGGTTACACACTCATGCACAGTAGGTGGCGGTATGCACCTAAAAGTTGTTTGCAACCCTCCACAAACCAACAGAAGAAGAAGAAGAAGAAGATGCATAATTAGACACCAATAGTTTCCAGGTGTGAAGGTCTGGTTGTTAGAGTGGGCATGGAAATTAAGATCATGAGCTTTTTTAGGTAGCTACATGCTTAAAACTTGTTGTTTACAGTTTGAAAGCTTCTGGTCATTCCTGTTCAAATGTTGAACCAGTGGGTCAGGGCCATTCTCAGCTGGGTAAGTTAATACTACCACTAGTTATAGAAAACTGCACTGCTAAACTCATTTTATTTTAAAACATCTTGCAGGTGGACAGTGTGCAACTTTCTGATCAGATTATTCAAATAGACAATTTAAAAGATGGGACAATCCTGGTAAAATTGATTTATATGCTGTAAGTAGGAGTAATGTTTTTTATGTGTAATTTGTGTAAACAAGAAAAGGTTGTTCCCATCAATTTCATGTTTTTGCGTGTCATTATAGGAAAAAGGAAACAAACTACACAGTCAGTAATTCGGTTGATGACCGATTTCATTTCCTTGCTAAGTTTTTACAACGTATGTTGTTTTTATTTATATGGTAATTAAGTTGTGATTTGTGTTTGTCCAAACATAGCTTTGACAGTTTGATGAACCCCTCAACCCCGTCTTATTTTATTCATTTGTCATTTTGTACCCATAATTTGTGTGGTTTTCACATAGATTAATTGAAGAACTTGTTAACACTTAACACTACCTTTTTTGAGAGTGTTGACTCTTTAAGATTAAAATAAGTGTCTGTTTTGTCTGTTAGGAGAGTGCAGATTCAATCCATTGATGGGATCACGTATATCATGGGACGGCATAAAAACTGGAAACAATGTCGCAGTTGAAATTGCAAAGGTTTGGGATTAATTTAAATTAAAAAAAAGGTGGTTAATGTTATGAACAAAATACTCATTCTGACAGTTTTAGTTTACATCATTAGGTCTTGTTATTGTTGGTTTACCATGATATGATGAATGAACACTGCACTTTAGGAACATTAGAACGTGATGTTGAGGTAGGCGTGAAAATCTTTCTATACCGTGTGCTTCCCTTTTATCTTAATAAACATTAACATTTAAAATTGTGTGTTTTAAATCCTGTTGGGTTCTCTCTTTTAATTTTTTTATTGTTGGAAACAACTTGCTTATCTAACAGATACCTTGCTTATCTAACAGATACCTTGCTTATCTAACGGATACCTATGTGCTGGAGAGTTTTGGCGTTGTCTCTCAATGAGAAGATTGAACACATTTTGTCAATGAAACATATTTTGTCAATGAAACGTAAAGTCACTATTTTAAATTTTATATTCTACATTCAAAATTAATTGGTGCATGTACCTGGTTTGGATGTAACATTAACTATAAACTCTGCCTCAGGTTTGTCTGTCAAGGAAATCCATGAGCAGCTTGAGATCACATCTTCTTCCAGTGTGTCAACAGCCTCCCTGCTCTCAGATGATGACTCTCCAAGACATGCTAAGACCCGTTGCATTTAGTGATAGTGAAACTGTGGCTTCTTCCTCAGTCAGATATTAATGTGGATTTGAGCTACATCTAACTGGAGTTTACAGCACTGACCCACCGGTCTGGTTACCTTGTTGATCTGCTTGATGGATCAGCCAAGAGAAATGCAACGACAGTTGGGAGCTGGCCAAAGCTCTTACGGTTGGACAACAAAGAGGTATTACGTTTATCACTGTACTTAATTCTCTGTAAAGTTGGTGTAGCAAATGTGTAAAAAAAAAAAAAAAAAGTTTATACTTCACCCCAAATCCATCCTCATTATCTATGTATATTTGTTTTTCTTGGTTTCTGAATTGTATTTTATTTTGGTGGAGAAGCTTTGATTTTCTTGTTTCCTGTTTCTGCGTCACATCCTGTGCATTCCCGCTGCCCTCCTCAGTTCGCACCAAGCTGCGCTAGAGAGTTACGCGTCACACAGCTGTCTTCTGTTTGTGTATTAAAATATTCAAAATGTCCTAAAAAGTATATTTGCTAAACTCACAACTTATATATTGTTTTTAAACTGTTTTATGTTTAGTGCAGCACACTATTGGGTATTTAATCCCCACGTCACTGACATTTGTCGAGGGTTTCGTGCCAACTTGTTTTTTTGTTTGTTCTTATGATTGTTTAAAGAGGTACTCAACCCACTGTGAAACGGTAGCTCTGCCCCCAGACCAGATTCAAAAACCCCATGACAATGGGAGTGTCGAGACAAGGAGGGGAGGAGGTGCGTGGTTGTGCTACATTCACGCCCCCTCTAGCAACAAACTAAAACTCCAGCAAACAACTTACAGCAAGCAACAACAAAGAATAAATATGTATGTATTTTTCTATTCCCTCCCGAACTATCCAAAACAAAAGGTTTCAGGAAAAATAATGAAAATAATACTGCAAGGTATGCCGTGACCAGGGTTTGAACCTGGGTCTGTCAGACCCCAAACCTGCTCCTACACCATTGCCCCATCTTGGCATTCATGCATTGCTCGTCCATCGCACAATAAGAAAACTAATACAACCAAATGGTTTCGATGAAGTGGAACATATTCATACAATAAATAAGTTACAATATACAAATAACTAGTGCCATTCCAAAAACTAATATGCGTTGTTGCAGTACTTTTCCGGAGTGCAATGCACCACATCCATATAAGGTATGAACTGCAGCGAGGACCTTCTCATCTCTGCAGGGGATTGGCTCTGCTTGAACCACTTTTGTGACGACAGAGTGAACAAGACACGTCAGAGTGAACAGTCCTGACCAATAAGAAAATTAAGCTGCAATTCCTTTGTTCAACCCATAGGGTTACTGTAAACGCGTTTTTAGACCAAATATTGCCGATTTAAACTACTATGCACAAATATGTGAAGATTAACACAGACATGGTGCTATACAACATTTTAGACACATTCTAGGGAGTTTATCAGCTAAACCTGATCGGTTAATTTGGAGTTTAGTTCCTTTTTAAGGTGTGTGTTGAGAAGCCAGAGCCCAAGAACTGCTGTACTGAAAGTATTCTTGTTTTAAACCGGTATGTGAGCTGCTTCAAAAATGTTATCTAGATGTTAAGTTAATGTATTTGGTATATTTTCATATTATAGTGTAAAATATTGTTTTTGGTTAATTCAATTTGAACTATAAGAATAGTTGGGCAGACTAATTCTGTTATTTTAGTTGTTTTGAATGAATGGAGAGTTTACTTTATTATTTATGAACCTCTAAGGTGATATGGGAGGAGGAGCAGGGTAGCAATCCTGCCACTCCCACCACCAGCTTGAGGATTCCCACCTACACTTCCAGATCAAGAACACCCACTCCCATCCCCACGACCAACTCGAGAGCGCCCACTCCCACCCCACCTCCAGAACATATTCCACTCCCACCCCACCACCAGATCAAGAGCGCCCACTCCCATCCCCACGACCAGCTCATCCCCACGACCAACTCAAGAGCGCCCACTCCCACCCCACCACCAGATCAAGAACACCCACTCCCATCCCCACGACCAGCTCATCCCCACGACCAACTCAAGAGCGCCCACTCCCACCCCACCTCCAGAACATATACTCCCACCCCACCACCAGATCAAGAGCACCCACTCCCACCACCAGATCAAGAGCACCCACTCCCACCACCAGATCAAGAGCACCCACTCCCACCACCAGATCAAGAGCACCCACTCCCACCACCAGATCAAGAGCACCCACTCCCACCACCAGATCAAGAGCACCCACTCCCACCACCAGATCAAGAGCACCCACTCCCACCACCAGATCAAGAGCTCCCACTCCCATCCCACTCCCACATTTCAAGAGCTCCCACTTCCACCCCCCTCCAACATCTCAAGGGTTCCCACTACCACCACCAGCTTGAAAGCGCCCACTCTCATCCCCACGACCAACTCAAGAGCACCCACTCCCACCTCCAGAACATATACTCCCACTCCCACCCCACCACCAGATCAAGAGCGCCCACTCCCACCCCACCTCCAGAACATATACTCCCACTCTCATCCCCACGACCAACTCGAGAGCGCCCACTCCCACCCCACCTCCAGAACATATACTCCCACTCTCATCCCCACGACCAACTCGAGAGCGCCCACTCCCACCCCACCTCCAGAACATATACTCCCACTCTCATCCCCACCATCAGCTCGAGAGCGCCCACTCCCACCCCACCTACCAGATCAAGAGCACCCACTTCCACCACCAGATCAAGAGCACCCACTCCCACCACCAGATCAAGAGCACCCACTCCCACCACCAGATCAAGAGCACCCACTCCCACCACCAGATCAAGAGCACCCACTTCCACCACCAGATCAAGAGCACCCACTTCCACCACCAGATCAAGAGCACCCACTTCCACCACCAGATCAAGAGCACCCACTCCCACCACCAGATCAAGAGCACCCACTCCCACCACCAGATCAAGAGCACCCACTCCCACCACCAGATCAAGAGCACCCACTCCCACCACCAGATCAAGAGCACCCACTTCCACCACCAGATCAAGAGCACCCACTCCCACCACCAGATCAAGAGCACCCACTCCCACCACCAGATCAAGAGCACCCACTCCCACCACCAGATCAAGAGCACCCACTCCCACCACCAGATCAAGAGCACCCACTCCCACCACCAGATCAAGAGCACCCACTCCCACCACCAGATCAAGAGCACCCACTCCCACCACCAGATCAAGAGCACCCACTCCCACCACCAGATCAAGAGCACCCA
>JBBPBX010077906.1:0-16758 GCA_038048925.1 Garcialebias charrua | reverse complement strand
TAAATACAGTACGTAATGTCAAGGGTAAATTAAAAAAATATCTAAAATAGTCCTATGTCACTCGGAAGGTGATTCATCTTCCATATTGCTGTATTTTTTAAATGAAATATTTCTGAAAACAACATATCAAATCTGAAATTATTTTCTGGCTTTTAGTTTTGATGTGTCGCCCCTGGACTTTCTTTGCCACCCCCCGGCCAACTTGTTTAACATTACTAGTCGCGCCACTGGCATTAAAACCACTGCACACTGTGGAAGCAGTGTCTCCTATTTCAAATTAAAATAGATTAATAGAAATTATTTTTAGTTTCAAAATAAAGCTGCATGTTTTGACTCATAAATAAAATTTAAAATGAATAATCCAAACTGCATTTTCATCTTCAAGACTTCTCAATTTGTAAATTAATTAAAATGATAAATAAAATAACGTTTAACATTTAATTTTCAAAACATGTCCTAGTAAGTGACCAAAATTCATTTTGAAATGTCAAATTTGAAATTTTATTTATGCGTCAAAACATGCAGCTTTATTTTGAAACTAAAAAGCATTTCTATTAATCCATTTTTGAAATATGACACACACCTGCACTCCTCCCCATTCCTCCACTTCACTTCGCAGCAGAGAAGCAAGGAGCCAGTCTGCAGCACCAGACTAGTTCAAATCTCCAAGGTAAGACTAACACATAGAAAAAAGACATTTAATTTTTTTTCTCAGTTTGTTTTTACTCAGCCTAAGATTTGATGTATCAGTTTAGAAGACGGCCGGAGAGAAACTATTTGTTTTGCACTTTTATTTTAAAGGCGTGGCTTTTTTGTTTCATTTATTGTCAGGAGGAAATCGAAACAGAATGGGACAAAACTGGTGTCTTCACTCCATGGAAATGTAATTGTAGTTTTTATTTTGTAGAAACATCGTGCTGTAAATTTCCCCACACTAAAATCTTCTCCAAATTTGGTAAAAAGACTTTAAAAATAAACTTTAACTTAGCTTTAAACTTAGCTCCAAATTTGGCCTAGAGGTAGCACCGTAGCAGATCTGAAAATTCAGGTTCAGTAATAAGTGGTAAGAACCAGAGTCAGAGCCATAGAGAGAGTTGCGACACTCCCAGGCTGCGTCTCAATCCAACGGCTGCATACTTCCAAGGACCCGGCCCACGTCGACCGGTTAGGCCGGGTCCTTCGAAGTATGCAGCCGTTGGATTGTGTCCCATAGACTCCCATTGTAAGAATGGAATGCGGAAGTCACGTGGGTCATGGAGCGGCAATTTGTTCCAAACAGCAGCGGTTCTACCATTGAACGTAGTTCATTCTTGATGTTTCAGACGTGTTTTCTCCGGTAAGTTGATGAAAATACATTGTTTTTTTGCCATTGTGAAGCGTTAGCTGACTGTTCTGTACCAGTTTATCAACATTAATACTTCATGTCGCCAGTTTTTGTTCATTAAACATGTTAAATTGTTAGTTGTGTTTTAACTGCGGCTAGCTCTGCCATCATGACTGGTTTAAACTGATCTATTTCTGTCTAATTCAGCGTTTTAAAATATTCAGTACAGCTTAAATTTTGAAAGTTTTTTTTTTAAATTATTTTTATGGTAATTCCAGTTACTGAACTCTCAACTAGAAAATATAGCCTTTTTTTCCTGAGCGATTGACGTGGTTAATTTAAAGTTATTGATCCTTTGTCAAAGACTTCAATTGTGACATTATCGTTAAAGAAAAATGTGATTGTGGAGATGAGTAATTTTTTTGTTTTCCAGGTAAACCACAGGAGAATGACTTCAGTGAACTGCATTCAAACAAAGTATCACAAAGGTACAAGATCTAATTTTCTGTATTCCCAAAACAATAATTGTTGAATCAAGATGTTTGAATAAAATTATTTTAACACCATAACCTTCACAAATTGGTATTTACTGCAGAACTGTTAATTTAAATTTGTTTTATATTATTAGTTTAGTGTATGGTAATGGGTCAAGTTGAGATGAGACTCTCTTTCAAGACAGAACAAGAAATAAGAATTATTACTAAGAATATATCAGCATCAATAAACTGTAGAACTGTAACAAAAAAATCTTATTAAACTATCACATTCATGTCCATCTTCATGTTTTCAGATTGACTGAGCGGTGAGCTAAGAAATGACACCAGGTTGGTGGAACTGGTCAGTCCTCATTGATAGAGAGATGGAGCTGGTAAGTTAATGGTGGAGTGCTGGAGCTGACTGGGTGATGGGGAGGCTGTCAAAATAAAAATCTAATTAAAGTGATTAGAAATAGTCTTTTCAAATACCAAATGCAAGCCTTGCAACAACTTTTCCTGAAATTTACTGAAATTTTCTTTGTGGGACTGCGTAAATTTTCTTGTCTGAAGTTCTTCTATCCTGCTTATTTAATTTTTTTGTGTTCTAATTGTTCCCTCAGGTTTTTCATCTCTGTTCCCTGATTGCATTGCCTGTTGATCCTGGATCATCAGTTCCTGGCATGTCTCTGTCCTCTGAGGCTACATTTTCATCTTTCCCTCATCTCACTCTCCTCATTTCTGTTTCTCCTCAATCTCTGAAATTACAATGGCACTGTTAGCATGAAGAATATTGTTCAATAAAAATATGACGTGTATTATTTAACACCGTTCATAGCAAAGTTTACTTTATTCATTCAACCTTTATTTAGGCAGGTTAATCCCATTGAGCCTCAAGGACTCATTTACAAGAGAGCTGGTTACAAACAAAGAATGATGACAACAGTGACAACAATAGACAGTTATAAAAGAGGCATACAGATTTTTTTTTAAATCAAATTAAAATAAGATAGCAAAAACAGCTAGATTATAAGGCAAATGTAGAAAACTAAAAACAGGAACTTTAGAACAATGTGTTACAATATATATTACATATTTTATAATAAATTGTTTGGTAATTTATTTTTCCACAATTAACACTTATTTTGTCATCTGTTATGATTTTAACTAGAAACAGTTTCATTTAAATTAACATTTTAATCAGTGCATTACAATTTTACAGTAGTAGTCAGGCTACAAGCACAATCAACTTGGTTATCCAGGTACTCAGTTGCTATTTAAAAAAAAAATAGAACAATTATATAATGTGCAGAAATGAAGAATTCATCCCGGATGATCTAAGGTAAACTGGAGCAGATCTGAACTGCTGGCATGGATGACAAGGTGGAGCATTCTCATGCAGAGAACATCAGAAATAGCTTTATAATAGGTGTTACTCTGTTTTTTTTTTTTTTTTCATGTGTAACTTATAAAACACTGACATGGCTATATTGATCATTGTATTGCATAGACTTTTTTTTCTAACAAATGTGTTTACAGTCTCGTTTCACTGTAATGATAAATGCATCTGCCACGTCTAAAAATGGTTTGATAAAATGCATAGTCAGTGAAATAATCAGTTAAGTACAGGTGGTCCCCGACTTACGAGTGAGTTCCGTTCCTACGAGTGGCTCGTAAGATGAAAATTCGTATGTCGGAACCCGAAACACGTGTCGCTCTTAAGTCCGGATTTTTGGTCGTAAGTCGGAAAATGTATGCTAGCGCTGCGCCGAACACCCATTTTTCAACACAAACGTACATACTGGTTCATAAACATGCACAGAACTTTGTTTACAAATGGTTAGCTAACACACTTTCATCTGAAAACACATACCAGTGCTGTATTTTCTGTACAACTTTACTGTTCGTTAGTCCGCTTGTAAGTCCGGAACCTCGTATGTCGATGACGTCGTAAGTCGGGGACAACCTGTAATCAGTTTGTTACTGCTCAATAATTACTGAAAGACGCCGGACAAAGGAAGAAAAGTCAATATTTGTGTTCTGTTGCGCCAGTAGCTGCTCAAACTGACTGATAGTGATGAGCTGTTTGGAACTACTGAGAGCTGCATGAACTACGTGACCACCTCTCGGCGAGTTCAAAGTGGGTCGCAACTCTCTCTATGGCTCTGGTAAGAACCAACAAATGGAAGTGCTCAGTTTAGTAAAATGACAGTACCTGTTAAATGTGTTATTCATGTAATTCGTGAAGGAAAAAAGTGGTTTTAATTAATTTTTCTGAGAGGTTTGTCAAAAATAATGTGTGAGCAAACTGAAAGTATGTTTGCAAATGCCAGTGTACCAACTTGTGCAGCTGTGCTTCGAAACCTTATGTACAGATGTATGTGTAGGCTAACAAACTCTGTAAATAGTATCATTTATTAGGGATGCACCGATCCACATTTTTCACTTCCGATCCGATCCGATCCTTAAAAACTGGGTATCAGCCTATACCTATACTTTCCCGATCCGATACTGTTCAGGTATGTGAATCTGTATAATGAAATTTTTGTAGTGTGACTATTCATTTTAACATTGTGTGAGACACACCCAATGAAGACACTCTTGAGCCTTACAACAGGAAACTCACAAACTTTAACAGCACACAAGAGGCAGGTGTATACCACACACATGTCCTTCTCACTGATGGTGCAGCTGGAAAAACTAAAAAACCGCTAAGCATGATGGGAAAGACAACACAGCCCACTCCCTTTAACCACTAAAAGAGTGGATTTTGTTGTCTTTCCCATAATGCTTAGCGGTTTTTTAGTTTTCCAGCTTTAGGTGCAGCTGGAAAACTAAAAAACCGCTAAAGCATTATGGGAAAGACAACAAAATCCACTCCCCTTAACCACTAAGGGAGTGGATTTTGTTGTCTTGTCCGGCCTCCCATGGGCTTTTGCGGACAAAATCTGCAAGGTGGCGGTAGAGGCCAGGATATCTTCTCCTTCACTTCAAAACACACATGCTTCTCCTCTGACAGCTCACAGCGCAGTGTGGTTAAAAACATGCACGTTAAACAGCTGGTTGGAAAAAACAATTCGCAACGGGTATACTCTGCAGTTTGCGACGACACCTCCAAAATTCAACGGAGTGCTGGAAACGAAACTGTCATCCTTAGAACAAGGAATAATTCTCCAGTCGGAACTGAGGGAGTTATTATTGAAAAACGCCATTTCCAGAGTTCCCTCAGGGGAATAGGAAACCGGTTTTTACTCAAAGTATTTCATGGTTCCAGAGAAACCAGAGGGTTACAGACCGATTCTGGACCTGTCAGTTTTTAACAGGTACATCGTAACTCGTCCCTTTCACATGCTGACAATAAAACGTGCACTGGAGTACGTGACACACGGGGAATGGTTTATTTCGATCGACTTGAAAGATACATATTTTCATGTTCCTGTGATAAACAAACACAGGAAATATCTCAGGTTTGCATTTCAAGGTGTCTGTTACAAATTCAATCGAGTCCCGTTCGGGTACGCGCTCGCACCCCGGACTTTCAGCAAGATCATCGAGGTGGCGCTTCACCCACTTCGTTCCAGAGCGATGAGAATATTATTTTATCTGGATGACATTCTTCTCCTTTCCCACTCCAGGGCAGAGGCGGAAGCACAAACTTCTGTACTGTACTAGTGAATCATCTGTCACAGCTGGGGTTCACGATAAACTGGAAAAAATAGTTCTGTGATTCCAGCTCAGAAAATCACTTTTTTGGGGGTGAATCTCTGCTCAGTCAGCATGACAGCTGTCTTGTCAGAGCAGAGGAGGGACTCGCTGACGTCATTGCTCCAGCGTGTGCAGCCCGGCAGGACAGTAACAGCTCTGACTGTCATGAGGCTGTTAGGAAACATGGCTGTAGCGCACACAGTGGTGAGATTAGGTCTTTTGCACATGCGCAGTCTGCAACGTTGGTTTATTCGTCTGAGACTCGACCCGGTTCGCCACAAATGGCGTCGGATCACGGTATCACAGTCCGTGAGAGCAGACCTAGTTTTCTGGGGGAACCCTGGGCCCTGCATCTTATCAGAGGGAGTTCCCCTGGGCAGAGTGACGTCACACGAGGCGGTCTTCACGGATGCGTCTCTTTCCGGTTGGGGCGAGACATATCTGTGTCACTTGGTGGGTGGGACGTGGCCGGCAGGCACGTCTCTCCACATAAACGTTTTGGAGCTTATGTCAGTTCTCAAAGTTCTCAAACACTTTGTTCATATGCTCAAGGATCAGAACATGTTAGTTCACACAGAAAACAAGGCCACGGCAGCGTTCATAAATCGCCGGGGCGGAGTCAGATCAGTGCAGCTGTTGGGCGTAGCCAGAGAGCTGCTCTGTTGGGCAAGCATTCACGTAAAATCGTTGAAAGCAGCTTACATCCCCGGCTTGCAAAACAAAGGAGCAGATATTATGTCTCGCGGCGGGCCACTAGAGAGAAATTGGGCTCTGCACCCCGATATAATATCACAGATTTGGAACAGATTCGGGAGAGCAGAAGTGGACTTGATGGCGTCTCGCGAGAACGCTCAATGTCCCCTGTTCTTTTACTTAAGTCCCCTGGATGCTCCCCCACTGGGAGTGGATGCTTTTGCTCACAAACCGTGACCAAAAACTCTGATTTATGCTATTCCTCCAACCTCACTGCTGCCAACGGTCCTGGAGAGAGTGAGGGAGGAAAAGTTGTCAATGATCCTGATCGCTCCAGAGCGCATGAACGCACCATGGTTTCTGGTGCTGCAACAGCTGGCGTGCAGATCATGGAGGCTCCCCTGGAGAGACGATGCTCTTCTACAGGCAGGAGGAGCGATAAAGAGTTTCCCTGTGGTAGGTTAACATCTGCTGGTTTGGTTACTGAACGTAAACGCTTAGAAAATCTTGGGTTTTCTGAAGATGTTATTTGTACTATTCAGGGATCACGTGCTCAGTCTACGACGACTGTTTACGCATCAAAATGGTCTGCTTTTCAGCAAAGGTGCCTGGATAAGAATGTAGATCCTTCTTCATGCTCTCTAGGCTCCATTTTGTCTTTCATACAGCTGCTACTGGACAGGAATTTGGCTTTCAGCACAATTAAGATTTATGCTGCTGCAATTTCGTCTTGTCACGAAGGGTTTAATGACAGGACAGTGTTTAATCATCCCCTGATGAAACGGTTTCTGAAGGGTGCACGTTGTTTGAGGCCAATCTCTCGTTCACTGGCCCCTCAGTGGGACCTAATTACTGTACTGAGTGCATTAATTAAGGAACCTTTTGAGCCGATTGACCAAATTTCTCTTAAATTTTTGTCTTTTAAGACAGCACTGTTGTTGGCATTAACATCAGCGAAAAGAGTAAGTGATATGGCAGGCCTATTGGTTTCTCCTTCCCTTTTAAAGTTTCAAGGGGATGGAAGCTCAGCTGAACTTCGACCGAATCCTTCTTTTATCCCCAAGAGCATAACAAGTGCTTTTAGGTCTCGTATCATTACTGGTACTCTTGACGGATTCTGTCTCTCCCCTCATGGTAATGAAGAGGAGAAACCGCTTCATCTGTTCTGCCCAGTCAGAGCACTTAATGGTGTGGTCACACCGAACAGCTTTTTAGCAGCAGGAGCGTCCAGTTTACATGTAAAGTCAATGGGGGACGCGCTTCCAGCCATGTCTTGGCGTCGGGCGTCACGTCGCGTGCGTGTTGAGCGTGCTGGAAAGCGTTTTCCGTGCACGTGAACCGGCTTCAGCCTCCAAACCGCGCATTCAGCATGCTGAAGATTTCGCGGTTCAAACTTTCAAACGCCGCTCAACTCTACCTGATTGGTTGGTGTGTCAACCAATCAGGGAGAGTCGGGGGGAGAAGAGAGGGGGAGAAGAGAGGAGGAGAAGAGAGGGGGAGAGTCCCTATGTGACGCGGAAACGAGGGGGCGCGCGCACTATGTGACGTATTGTTTGTGGGACACAGAAAAGACCCGCGAGGTCGTGTACTATGAAGAGAAACTCATTGTAGCTGTGTGTTCGCGACAAGTCCTTCACGACCAGTCAAGTCTGCTCCACAGAGACGGAAATAAAAAGCTCCTCGCCTGGCGGAGTGCGCAGGACTCTGTGCGCAGGACTCGGTATACGGTAAGCTCCTCCCACACACCCAGCAGCTGTTTCGCGTTCTGGCGTTCTGGTCCAAGTAGTCCGGACACCAAGTGCGTCCACTTGCGTGCGTGACAAGCTTTTTGGAGGTTGAAACGCTGTTCGGCGTGACCACACCAACTTAAGTGTTATGTGGCTCGCACAACAGCGGTGCGTAAGTCTGAAAGATTGTTTGTACATTTCAGGAAACAATCTCACACTGGTTGTGTGAGGCTATCTTGCAGGCCTACACTTCCTGCGGCCTTCAGCCTCCTGATGGCATTAAAGGTCACTCCACCAGAGCGATGGCGGCTTCAGCAGCCCTTAACAAGGGCCTTTCTGTGCAGAATATCTGTTCTGCCGCCTCGTGGTCGTCCCCTACCCCTTTTGTCCGTTTCTATTTATAGGATGTATCCAGTTCTTCTCTGACACTTAGGACCGTGGCGGAGTGATTGTTCCTTTTTCAACATCAATAAGTTATTGATGAATTGACACAGTTTGCCTCTGTCTTTATTGAAGGGTATTGTTTTTTGGTTAAACTTTCCTTCAATCAGGTTAATCTTTTGATTATATTTTTGGTCTGTTCTGAATAAATATTCGGCCAGTTAAGGTTTTGAGGTTTCTCACCTGCTTATTATGCACCTTGTGGTGTATCCTTTTGCTGTTGAAGTTTTTTTGACGGGTGTCAGGGTGTGTTATGGTTCTATCAGACCCAGTGAGGCATGGACTATATCCTGCTCCACCTTAACCCAACAAAGCGTAGCTTTTAAAGGGTGGCAGCTTACATGAAATAGAACGTTGGTTACGTACTGTAACCTTAGATTCTATGAGTGTAAGCGAAGCCCTTTAAAACTGGGGCCTCCCTGGTTCTCAGATGGCAGAAGAAAAAAAGTATTGTCTTTGGGAACAGTATAATGGTCCACGGGCGATTTTGTAGTGGACCACAGGGCGGGCCCACAGCAGGTGGGCGTGGACTACAAGTCTTCAATGTTGGCGCGAAGCGCGAGGGATAAACCCAACAAAGCGTAGCTTTTAAAGGGCTACGTTTACACTCATAGAATCTAAGGTTACAGTACGTAACCAACTTTCTCTTCTAGTCTGTGGAATCACTGGTGCTTTAATTTATTTGGCAATGGATGATCATTCTGTTTTTACTGTGTCTTGTTGATGTTATCTTTTTTAAATTTTTTGGTTGTTGTTTTGTTTATTACTATGGACCATACGCGTCTGAAATAAAGTTTTGATTGATTGAAACACCTGTTGCCAATTAATTCTTTGCAAACATTGTGAGTTTGTTTATCATGGGCTGTGCTAAGTGCTTCATCTGATAAGACTTGATCAATTAAAAGATGTGTCAAAAAACTTCACCTGAAGACCTGCAGAAGTGAATGCTGGTGAACCAATTGCGGTGTTTTTTGTCCTTCATTCCCAGCTAGTGTGTAAAAATAACAAAATGTTGAAAATTGATTTTTAACATAAAATCTTTATTACACAACAGTCTAACAATTTTTATTAACTTTTACATTGATGTTCATTCCTTTAAATTTCTAAAGTGAACATCACATTTTTGAATCGTGCATTTAACTTTATTTTATGCTTTCTTTGTACGATCCTGTAGAAGTTCACACCATCAGACCAGATGTCCACTCTGAGCTCCAAGCTGACCAGGACCCAGCAAAGAACAATCTGCTTCCAGCTGGGAAATGTCCGACTCAAGCTGCTCTACAAAGCATCTGTCCAAGGTTTTACTGGCGCTGCTTTCCACCAGCGATGTGACAACCGCTGTGCCACCGTGTCTGTGGGCTTCAACGCCTCTGGTTATGTGTTTGGAGGCTACACCAAACAACCTTTTAATCAGACTGGAAATTATGTGAATGATGACCAGGCCTTTCTTTTCACCTTCAGTGGAGAAACACTCCTCAAATATCCAGTTGCTAATGCTCCATATGCAGTTTACATGGTTGCCAACTCTGGTCCTTATTTTGGAAACGCACTGGCGCTTTTTAATGGAAACAATCCAGTGGTTTACAGTAATCCAGGAGGTTATTTCAACTTCACCGCTGCAGAAATGCACGGGAATGACCTGAACCTGACCGAATGTGAAGTCTACCTGGTGGAGGGTAAGCTCTGTGGAAAAACTTGGAGAAGTCATTTATAACTTGCCTTCATTTTTTTATGTCATGAAATATAAAAATGGTTACAAATATTTTTTCTTTTCAACAGAAAACACTGAACTTGAGAAGCCATGGAGGACAGTGATCTGGGAGGCTAAGTAAGAAGAAGCATACGCTTTTGTACAACTTAAACTTTGGCAAAAAAAAAATAATAATAATAAAGTATCAATTTTAAGAATTTAATTTTTTTCATCTATTTTATATTTCCAAGTGATGTTCTGTGCACTGTGAGGCTAATCTTGAACCCACCAACTGTTTTTAGTGTTAAATATTTCACGGTGATGCGTTTTGTACAGGAAAAGGAGTGATCTGATGGAGAGCATTAAAACCTACAAACCCACAGTTGGTACTGTGTCCGAGGCTCGGGTTTTAATGATTGGACCGGTCGGAGCTGGAAAGTCCAGCTTCTTTAACTCCATCAACTCCATCTTGAAAGGCCACGTCACCAGCCAGGCCATATCTGGCAGCTCCGCCACCAGCCTCACCACCCAGGTCTGTTTCTGACTGCCACATTTTCAGTTTCATCATCTCTGTGTGGTCTCTACTCACCCCCTTCTTTACAACAACAGTTTCGAACTTATTCTCTGAAAGCTGGACATGAAGGCAAACCTCTGCCAATCATCCTGTGTGATACCATGGGACTGGAGGAAGGAAAAGGGGCGGGGCTTGATATAGAGGACATCAGTAGCATCCTTCGAGGCCACCTGCCTGACCGTTACCAGGTATATTTAATTCATTTTCATCAGAATGAGCTGTGTGAAACAAAGATTTGGCTCTAGTCATCTCAAACTCCCTTCTTACTCTTCAAACATCAGTTCAACCCCGCTGTTCCTCTGCACTCAGAGGCTCACGGCTATCAGAAGTCTCCAGGTCTCAAGAACAAGATTCACTGTGTGGCTTACGTCATTGATGCTTGCAAGATCTCCATAATGCCCACAAAGCTGGAGGAGAAGCTGGAAGCTATCCGCAGGAAGGTCAACCTGCTGGGTCAGTAGAGTTCTCCTTCACTCATCTACAGGTGCTGGACATAAAATTAGAATATTGTGAACAGATTCAATATTGAAGACACCTGGTGTCACAGTCTAATGAGCTAATTAACTCAAAACACCAGCAAATGTCTTTAAATGGTCTCTCAGTCTAGTTCTGTAGTCTACACAATCATGGGGAAGACTCCTGACTTGATAGTCGTCCAAAAGACGACTATTGACACCTTGCACAAGGAGTGCAAGACACAAAAGGTCATTGCTAAAGAGGCTGGCTGTTCATAGAGCTCTGTGTCCAAGCATATTAATAGAGAGGTGATGGGAAGGAAAAGATGGGGTAGAAAAAAGTGGACAAGCAATAGGGATAACTGTACCCTGGAGAGGATGGTGAAACAAAACCCATTCCAAAATGTGGGGGAGATTCTCAAAGAGTGGACTGCAGCTGGAGTCAATGTTTCAAGATCAGCTCTACCCACTGAGCCACGATGCTGCCAACAGATTGAGTTACATTTGGAGAACTAAACTACAGAGCGGACGCGGGCGCACCTGGCTGCCGCTGCTTCTCGTACTTTTTTCTTGTACTTTTTTCTTGTTACTTTCTGCTGTTTTTTCACCGACCCTTGTCTGGGCATTTCTACCTTTCTGTGATTGAGAGATAGAGCACCTGTCTTGTCTGACTGCGCTGTGGCTCTGCAGACGTTGCATGTTGCCGGTCAAAGCAGATGGCCGCTTGTCCTGAGCCTGGTTCTGCTAGAGGTTTCTTCCTTCTAAAAGGGAGTTTTTCCTTTCCACTGATGCCATTGTGCTTGCTCAGGATGGGAGACTATAGCGAGGCCAAGATTTGACTTGTTTGCTGGATTCCTTAGATAGAAAACTTTACTAGTCTAACCGGAATTTTGGGCTGTCAATCTCCCGTTAACTCCAGCACGAATTTAGCTTGGAGAACCACGTAGCTGCATTTATTGTTCGCTTACCTGCTGCCTCCTGTGTCCTCTGGACTGTTCTGGATTCTCTCCTGTGCTCCTCTTCAAGGTATGCTCATTCTAGTTATATCTCACTGCTTGTATATTTTTTTCGGAGCCGTGGGTCTGCTGTTAGCGGCTAGCTCTGTGCTAGCTTCCACCGGCTCGTCGATGTTGACGTACTCTGCTTCGCAGCTGTTTGGACTTAACAACTGATCCATTCCTCCTTCTGTTTCCACCATCAAACAACTGGGACTTCTGCGTAGACCTCGTTACATCCATAGAAGCTCTCGGAAGAAATCCGCTTATTCTCAGCTAGCCGGGTCGGACTCGAAACTTTCTCATTGGGCCACGCGACGTGTCGCACCTCGATTACGTCATCAGAACGCTGCGTCTGTAGTCGTAGTCCACAGCGCACGAAGTGGCAAGGGAAACGTGGAGTGGACTTCAGTCTGCTTAAACCGGTTCAAAAGGTTCCTACTCCAACTGGTATTAAAATAGAACTTTTTAATGTTCAATCACTATCCAACAAATCATGTCTAATTCACAGTGATCGCATAGTTACATTGAAAAAGTAACTTAGTTAAGTTACTGATTAGTCCTTGGGAAAAGTAACTTAGTTAAGTTACTGATTACTTGATTTGGAAAGTAACTAAGTTAGATTACTAAGTTACTTTATTAGTTACTTTCAGCAGCTGCTGACAAGAACTCTGTCACAATACATAAAAATTTTAAATGTAAAATAATTACTAATAAAAAATATTCAAAAAACACAATGGTCTTTCTTGACTTCATTAAACATAAATACTTGTTTTTATAAAACATAAAATTGTCTGAGTTCATTAAACATAAATACTTTTGATAAAAAAATATAAGGTAGTATTTCTTGATTTCAATATCATAAATGAAGGTTGAATGAATAAAGAAATACTTGCTTTATATAAAAAAGTGTCTTTCTTTACTTCACTAAACAAATAATATTTTTACAACAAAGACTTATAAAATGTTTATTTTGAAAATGTGTCAAGTGAACAATACGTTTGTATAGGCCAGCTGTCACTCTTTCAGGGATGAAGATGTTCACATCCTTGATAGAGAGGAACAATGGTTTGAGAGAGGAGTAAAGGAGGCCATCTTTGTGAAAAGAAACCATCCATCATTAAAACCCTTTTACACCTAAGCCTCAAATTTCCGCCTGGCATTTTTTACTTGTTTTTCACTAGAAAATAGGAAGAAAATGTCCTATGGCCCAGTGCTTCAGCACATTTTTCCAGAATATGTAGAACTTTCAATATCTGGCATTGTTTTACATTATACTTGATACTAAACCACTATTAAAACTGTTTAATATCACTAAAAAACAAAAAACGAAAATATATTTTAGTGATTTTATGCAAATAAAAATTTGCATTTGAACATGAAGTACAGATTTTGCATCACAAATTAACAATTTCAACACTATAGAACACATTTACAATGTTTTTTTTATTCCCACATATTTTTACAAACAAGAAACAGACTAACAATTCTAACTATTTACAGGCGATTTTTCCCCTCCCCCATTTCTTATTATTGTCCTGAGCCTTTGTTTGTATTCCCTGAAGCAGTTTCTCTCCAGCTGAGGCACAAGCCCACATCACAGGCCTCACACCTCCAGGCTGTGCTTTTCTTATTCAGTGCTTGCAGCGCCGCCTTCCCATGCTTGCTCTCTGAGACACATTGCCTGATCGTTGCTGCATGGGGCTGGAGATGGTCTACAGGTTCCTTTTTGTGGCTCATTTCGAAGAGGAACACCTAGGAGGTGTGCTGCCAGCTCTTCCTGGAATCTCTGGTCATCATCTTACTTCTCATAGTGACACACTGGTCCTTGTGTATCACGAGTTGGTCACAGCAATGTGGTGTGTGGTGCTGTTGTATTGAGACTTTCATATATAGTGCACTTCTACACAGACAAAGTACAAACTGATGATTATAATATCTTATAGACTTGATAAACTATTCTAAAAACAACATAAAATAAAACTATAAATACATCCTATTATGTGTACCCAGTAAAAACTATTATCCACAAGTAACAAGCGAGCCTCATTCATTCAGAAATAAAATTCAAAAAGTTATTAGATCAAATGTTTTTTCAGCTTTTTCTTCAGAAGAACAAAAAGAAACTTCTCCAAATCATCTAGGAATCTCCTTATTGTCTTTTTATTCCTTGAAAAACATTAGTTTGACATAGTTTCTGCTGAATTTCTGCTCTGCTGCTCATGTTTGCCTGCTCACGCTGCATTCCGTTCTGCTGAAGACAAAAGCCTCGCTTTCCCCAGCGCTTGCAGCCGGGAGAGAGTGACTACCGTAATTGCAGCAAAAACAGCCTAAAAGCGCACTCTTTTTTCTTTCAAACACCGTTTAAATTTTTCTGATAGCGCAAACGGTTGCAGAGTTACGGCAATGTAAAAATAGCTTGTGAAAACGTATCGTCGATGATACCTTCGGTATCAGAGGTGGAGGCCTCCGGGTTCAACTGTCCCCCTCTTACAATGCTGTTATTGCTAGTGTCACTCAGCCCTCTGTGAATAGCAAACAATCAGGGTGCTAATGATCCATTGTTAGGCTGATGGTCCTCCTTGATCATGTGAGCAGCTGGTTTTGGCTGTCATCAACAAACTGGTTGATCCACTGTGAGAGGGTGCTATTTATAAGACTGAGTTGAATACAGCTCCTCAGACTGAGAAGTCTTTCTGATGAAATATGAAACGTTTCTACAATTTTTTTGTTGTTGTTTGTTTTGTTTTTTGAATGTCCAGAGGACCAGACTTAGCTTTTTTAGATTTTTCTACCTGGATTATTGAGCAGCATCAGGGTCTTAATCACATACTTCTTAGCTGCAGGTGGATCATGTCCTTAGTTTTTTCATAAAGTGCTGAAGTGTTGACGCTCGGTAAAGCCTGCACATCAAACGATGCAGAGATGTAAAAACTCCTACAGTTTGGACTGATTACCTGATAAAAGTTGCAGCTGTTAGCGCCTTAGCTGTGTTCACGTTCGGATGATGTCGTTAAATCCGTTCAAGTAGACGTGTTGTTGCTGCAGGTCTTGTGAAACAAAGTCCATGCACAGCTTTGAATTTGCGCTCCTCTTTTAACAAGAAAGCTGAAACTCAGGTCGCATAGAGCAGACGTCACGTCACGGTCTTTTTTTTAATCACTCGTCCTCCTCAGCTGACTTGCTCAGCTCCAGGACGCGCTGCTGGTGTCAGGTTTCACACTCACAGCAGGTGACGGAATGTCCGCATAGACTCGTCTTTTTGTTTTAATCACTACCGAGACGCATTGAGGAAATAAAATAAATACAGTACTACAGAAAATGACAAAAAGTAACGCACAATAATTTGATGAAAGTAACTTTAATCTGATTACTGGATTTTTAAATAGCAACGCGTTAGATTACTCGTTAACACTAGGAATACCAGAATATTCAGATGAGTACTACACTTACCAGAGACTGTAAAATGACAGATTGAGGGATTTGCATTCAATTAGGTTTGTGTGACCCCCTGGGGCTGAAGTCTTTTGTGTGCTCAAAACATCCCCCCAGTAGCCAAAACAAAACATCTCCCCATATTCCAACAACAACATTCCTTCTGCAGGTTCAAAGTGCAGCTTTTTACAACACAGACCAAACTTTTGGAGATGTTGATGACTCTTTGCAAATGTCAACGCTAGAAACTTCAGTTTATTTTATAGATATACGTTTTATACTTTTTATACTACTATGCAAAAACTCAGGACAGTATTACACTTTTATTATTTCATTTTATGCTTATGTTCATTGGGTGTTTGGTGTTTTAGGGGTGTTTGGTGTTTCAGTGTTGGTGTAAATTTTCATACTTTTATACTACAGGTAGTCCCCGATTTACGAGCGAGATCCGTTACAACGAGGCGCTCGTAAACCGGAAATCTCGTAATTTGGAACGGTTGCCATGTCTCTCGTAAGTCCGAAATTTCGCTCGTAAATTGGAACGGTTTCGCTAGCGCGACTACAAACACTCTATTTTCATCAAAAAACTGCTTATGAGTGCATAAAAATGATCGGAAACGTGTGTCCATATGTTTATCTAACTAACTGTGGTGAAAAAACACATGAAAACTCAGTATTTTTTGCGTTTTTTCCAAAAATTCGCCAGCTCGTAAGTCTGGAACCTCGTAGATCAGAGCGCTCGTAATTCGGGGACTACCTGTATTATGAAAAAACTCAGGACAGTGTTACACTTTTTTACTATTTTATGCTTATGTTTATTAAATGTTTTAGTGTTTAGTGTTTAGATGGTTACTGTTGCACCGAGGGACTGAGAGAAACGCAATTTCGGTCCTGTGTATGTCCTGTACATATTGCAGTTCTGACAATAAAGTTGACTTTGACTGCCTCTAAGCGAGCAGGTCCCCGGTTCAAATCCTGGTCCGGGGGCCTTTCTGGGTGGAGTTTGCATGTTCTCTCCGTGCATGCGTGGGTTTTCTCCGGGTGCTCCGGTTTCCTCCCACAGTCCAAAAACATGCATGTTAGGCTGATTGTTAACTCTAAATTGACCCTAGGTGTGAGTGAGACAGGTCCCTCTTGTAAATGAGTCCCCGTGGCTCAACGAGTTCAGCCTGTATAAATAAAGGTTGAATGAATGAATGAACAAACTGATATGGAGAGAACACAAATTCTGTAAGAATAAAAATAC
>JBBPBX010077905.1:0-16759 GCA_038048925.1 Garcialebias charrua | reverse complement strand
ATATTTGCACCCCTAGTCCCAGATGTGACTCAGTTCTGTTGAGCCGGTAGACAGAGAAGTCGTCTGGAGTCACAGCACAGTCGGGAATGGATGACTCCAGCCATGGTTCCATAAAGGCAAAGACACAACAGCTCCTTATGGGTCATCCATTCCACTCCTCAGAGGCTAACACACAAAAGCAGGGCGAGCTGGGAGGGATTTTGCTGTGTCTCTGTCGGGACCTACACAAAACACCAGCTCGTTTCCCTCTCTGTGTTTTCCTCTTATGGCTCCCAAGTAAACAAAGGACCCAGGGGGAAATGTCCACTGCGGAGTCCCCAAAAGTTGTCCCAAAGTCCCCCACTCACTGACGATCGCAAATCCAAAAGTGTGTCGCTGTCATACCCGTAGCGTGCAGTGCAGTGAAGGTGCAAAAAGTCAGAAAAACAACAAGGAACAAAAAATAGTGTGAGTCGAAGCAAAGTGCTCATCAGTGCCGCCCAGGGCTTTAATAGACTACTCGAGTAATCGACAGATCGATTACTTGGACCTTTATCGAGGTTTTTTATTTCTAGTCAAGTAGTCGCATAGTGACGTCATCACGTCGCAGTTACAGAACAGAAAATGAATCAACTTCCTGTTTGGAGCGCGTTGAAAACCAGTGTTACATCATATTCTGTGACCACCGTATATTGTGACCATAGGGGGCTGTGTTGCATGAACTGTTGCAGGTCCCAGAATATGGTGCAACACCGGGTCCAATGACCGAACCAGAACCAGCTTCCTCTGACCTTGTTTCACAAATAAAAGGCAAAAAATATTAATCTCTAAACCTATAAAAACCTATAAACATATTAATCTCTAAAACTAAACCTAATGCGCAGCACCACATGTGGTGGTGCGGGGTGGTCAACCGTCCCACAGTTTTTTGTTTCGTTTTTGACGTGCCGCACTTTTTTTTTTTTTCACTTTTGCAGCTTAATAATAATAACTAACAGTTTTGGTTTTCTTGTAATTTATTTGTTGTAAGATAAATGGTAGGAGCCAATCCTGTGTATGCAATTTCAATCCTGTGTATGTCCTGTATGTACATATTGCAGTTTTGACAATAAAGTTGACTTTGACTTTGACTAATATATGCTCCCAATGTTTTGTTGGTCTTTCTTTGTAAATAATAATTTATATATTTTTTTTGTGGTTTTAATTAGTTAATTATTTTTTGCATCTTGAGATCCTATGACATCATCAACTACTCGAGCACTACTCGAGTACAGTATTATTATGTTAATATCGAGTTTTAAAATTATGTACTCGTTCAACCCCTAGTGCCGCCATGTTGCAGCACACGTTGATGACGAGGCGTGAAAAAAAGAAGAAACGTGGAAAAAGTTCAACTTTTTCCACTTGTTTGCCTCTAACCGTCTTTGACTCATGTTTGTGTGTCTGCAGACGCTGCGAGCAGCAGGTAAAACCTACATGATCTTCTTCGTGTTGGTCATCTTCCTCGGTTCGTTCTACCTCATCAACCTCATCCTAGCCGTGGTCGCCATGGCCTACGCTGAGCAGAACGCAGCCACCATAGCTGAAGCCAAAGAGAAGGAGGAGGAGTACGCTCAGATCTTGGAGGCGCTGAAGAGGAGAGAGGAGGAGGTGCAAAGTGATGGACGAAAACATTCAGTGTTGCTCAAACGTAACACTGAACATTTCTGTCTTTACAGCTGGCAGCCAACAGGGCGGCGCTCTTAGAGAAACAAGACGAACAGGAACACACAGCCATGAATGGTACGCTGACACACTGACCTTAGTCCACGAACCCAGGCACAGTTCTGTCCTCTCAACTAGTCAACCAGTCCAGACAGATATCCACCCAGGATCTGTTCCTGTCCACTGTTGCCTCTGTGCTGCTCAGGATGGGGCACTGAACCAAAGTGAACATTTGACACAATCTTCCTACCATGAACTGAAAGAACTTGAACTTAAAGTTGAATTGAAAACCCCTGAATTTCCCTTTGGGTCTGCATTTGGTGGCGTGACGAAAACAAAGTGGTGGAGAAAGTACTCAAACACTGTACTTAAGTAAAAGTACAAATAAACAGACCAAAATGTACTCTAGTAAAAGTAGAAGTACCACATTAATGTTTTTACTTAAGTTAAAGTAAATAAGTACTTGCTTTTAAAAATACTTAAAGTATTAAAAGTAAAAGTACTTGCTGAATGTATTACCTAATGCAATGGTCTACAATATCATTAGATGTGCCTATCGTATGTATATTTTCTGTAATACATTAATACTGTAGTGTTGAGCCATTTTAAAGAACAATGCTGCGGATAATGCACGTTTTTATTGTGTTTACTCTGTGACACCGTTCACTCTTAGACTTGTGATTCTGTGCATCAGAATTTCAAGGATGACATGCAAAGTTAAATGACATTAAGCAAACCAAGAAAGAGTCATGATTATACCTTTGAAAGTTTTTATTTAACACAAAGCAAAACCAATGTGTCATTTTAACTGCCGTAAAAACATTTACCGGTAAGTAAAAGTTGTCTGCCTGAAAAAAGGAGCATTAACAAAGGAATAGACTCGGATCATTTCAACTCCAGTGTGTCATCAACTCTAGTTAAAATGCTGTCTAGTCAACCTTGTAATGGGTCAATCAATAGTGAACAGTATTTTAACTTCCTGACATAATTTTCAAAACTAGGACCCGATTGTCTCCTGTCCTAACATCCCATGAACTGACACATTTTAATATTGCATCAAGAATTTCTTGTTCAAGTTCAGAAGAAGTTTGTTCTCAAAGTTTTTTTGAGTCCAGTCTGGCTCTTTTGTGAGATAAAATCTGTCCTGCTGTACTGAATAGTCTTTCAATAGTCTTTCAATAATCTTTCAATAATCTTGGGTGGCACGTATCTTCTGGCTGACTCTCCGTGGTGGAATCCATTTTGGGATTGTTAGCAGTGCTGTGGGTGTGTCCAGTTCAATGATGTATAATTAATTCAACCTTTATTTAGGCAGGTTAATATCCTAGAATATACGTCATTGGTCCAGCTTTTCTTGAAGGTGGGTCTAACGTTACTTGCCCACTTTGCAGTGGTTCAATGGACCAACTCCGCTCTCGCCATTGGTTACTTTCAAACTAACAAAAAAGTACCACATGAATGTAACTTGTAACACAACATATTATAGAAATGTAGTGTAGTAGAAAGTACAGATGCTTAATGTAAAATGTAGTGGAGTAAAAGTCAAAAGTACCCACTTTTAACTCTACTTGAGTAAAGTACAGATACATGAAAAATGTATTAAAGTACAGTAAAAAGTATTTGTACTTAGTTACATTCCACCACTGTGAAAACTTTGTGATTCATGTATGAATGGATCTTAAAATTGAGATTCATATGGGTCATCAGCTCATCTCGGTGTTCAAATAACCTGGGCAACGAACGATTTCTTCACTAAGCAGCTTTTTTGTTTCAGACTTCGAGGAGGACCAGAGGCCATGTCCTCCATGCTGGTATTCATTTGCTGACATCTTCCTCAAGTGGAACTGCTGTGGCTGTTGGAGATGGCTGAAACAACTGTTGTACACCATCGTCATGGATCCTTTTGTCGATCTCGCTATCACCATCTGCATCGTCCTCAACACAGTCTTCATGGCCATGGAGCATTACCCAATGACCCAAGAGTTTGAGGAGCTGCTGAGCATAGGAAATCTGGTCAGTGACGAACCGAATAAACTCATTGGACATACCAACATTTTGTCATTATCCAGGCTAAAGGTTAGGACCAAACACTTTAGTGCCATTTCTCACTAACTTGTCAAAGGTTTTTTTTTTCAAAGCACCAAAATATCCATTACAGCCAGAGACCAGCCATGCCATTATTGGTGTCAGAAGCATTTGTAATGTGGGTGCTGTTTTTATTTTCATTTTATTTTTATTTATTTATTTTTATTTTATTTTTATTTATTTATTTATTTATTTTGGGGGGGGGGGGAGGTATGCACCCCAAAAATTGATCCCCTTCGACACCTATGCATGCCATACAACATGGCCAGAAAGATGAATCCATCTAATTCAAACTAGAAAAACGGGTTAGAAACAGGAACAGCCTACGTTAGAATCACTGAGGAAGATCCTTTCTTCGTATTTGTTGTTGATGTATGTAATGATTTTGGATACAGAGGTCACACCCAGGTGAACACACCTGTATTTATGTCTCATGATCAAATTATATACTAACACTGTCATTTATTTAGCCGACTGAGCTTTTTTCAGTTGTTAAAATGAGCCTGACCTCTGACCTTTGACCTCCAGGTCTTTACAGGAATCTTCACAGCTGAGATGGTCCTCAAGCTTCTTGCGATGGACCCATATTACTACTTCCAGGTCAGTGTTTCCCTCTGAGAGGTCACAGATTGCTATAGACGGCCATATTCGTGATCATGAGACGTTGTTGTTCTCATGGTTTCAGGTTGGCTGGAACATCTTTGACAGCATCATTGTCACCATGAGTCTGGTCGAGTTGGGTCTGGCTGATGTACAGGGTCTGTCTGTGCTTCGCTCCTTCCGACTGGTCAGTTTACCATTTTCATCATTGAGGTCTTAAGGACAGTTCCAATAGAGACAATTGCATCACCTGTGTCCTCCTCACCTGTCCCTCCTGTCTCATCTTCTGTCCAGATGCGAGTGTTTAAACTGGCCAAATCGTGGCCCACCCTCAACATGTTGATAAAGATTATCGGGAACTCAGTGGGAGCTCTGGGGAACCTGACGCTGGTCCTTGCCATCATCGTCTTCATCTTTGCTGTCGTTGGCATGCAGCTGTTCGGAAAGAACTACAATGACTGCGTCTGCCGCATTTCAGAGGACTGCGAGCTTCCACGCTGGCACATGAACGACTTCTTTCACGCCTTCCTCATAATTTTCAGGATCCTGTGTGGCGAGTGGATAGAGACCATGTGGGACTGCATGGAAGTTGCGGGTCCGGCTATGTGTCTAATCGTCTTCATGATGGTGCTGGTCATTGGGAACCTGGTGGTGAGTCTCTGCAGTTTGATAGTGCCTGGTTTTCTGCTCCAGTTATTAAAATCTCAGACTGGGGTCATGGGCTTGCCCTGTTTTAGGCCCGGGCTGTGTCAGAACCCTTGTCCTCAGGTCCTTTGCATGTCGCCTTCCTTATTTCAGGTCCTGAATCTGTTCCTGGCCCTGCTGCTGAGCTCGTTCAGTGGTGGCAATCTCTCAGGTTCAGAGGATGAAGGAGAAAACAATCTGCAGATCGCTATCAACCGGATTAGCAGAGCTGTGGCTTGGATCAAGGAACATATCTGGGCTCTGCTGGGGAAGAAGGCAACGAAGAACACAGACCACACGGGTGGGTACAGATTTGGATTTTAGGTTTTGTAGTTAAAATTTAAATGATTCATTATGCATTTGAAATGAATCTTTTCAGCTGAAAAGACAGAGAAAGACGATGCAACGAAGGAGGTTTTACCTCTGACCTTGGTGACCTCAGAGCAGCCAATAACACAAATCACAGCTCCCAGCAGTAACCGAAGCAGCTGCTATCAGAGCATCATATCCCTGAAGGTCCCCATCGCTGAGGCTGAATCTGACGCCGAGACGTCTGAAGATGATGAGGAGGTGGACGTAGAGCAGCTCTCAAAAGTAACATCTGTTCTCTTCTCTGTTTTTTTTATTTAGTTTGTCCATTCTGTGGTACGTCAAGCAAAATAAGCCATCAGCAATAGTCAGCCATTGATTACTGGCACGGTTTGTGTTGATTCTGTGCTGCTGACAGTCGATCTGCTGAACGTGTTTAGGGCAAGGAGTTGTCAGTCTGCAGCACCGTGCAGGAAGCTCCTGAAAAGAACGAAGAAAAAAAAGAAGATGAAGATACTCCTGAGGACTGCTGCACTGAAAGTATGCACACACACACACACACACACACACACACACACACACATGGGTTAAAAGCTGCCATAGGATGGACAAAGCTCTTCACAGTCTCAACTTCCTAAAGCTCAATCCACATGGAAACCGTGTTTTCTGAATACACAACAGTTATTTATCATTTCAGACTTGCCGTCACACAAAAAACAGCATTTCGGGATCTCCTAAACCAGTGGTTCCCAACCTGGGGGGCCCAACCCCCATGAGGGGGGGCTCTAGAGCGCGCAGGGGGGTTGCATAATATGTCTGCTTAGAGGTTGTAAATTTTTTTATTTATTGTCCATGTAACAACTTTAGAAAATATGCTTTTATTTTTTAATTATAATGTTTGAAATTTCACCAAATCCTGATTAACTCCGAAGAACCCTCATTTTGGTTATGGTTGAATAGTTTTCTATAACGTATTGTGTTAAAAACTAAAATATGTACTGTCACTTTAAGAGTGCTTTGTTATGATGTCATAGTGTGCGTCGTCTGGATCTCAGTTGGCTGTGCGGTTGTGTTATCGTTGCTTTTGAGTGGCTTCATGTGCAAGCTCTAGCTTCCCTAAAACACTGTGCTGTGCAAGCTCCTTCTCCCTCAAAGCAGCTTTTCTCATAGCTAACTCGAATTCCCTTAAAACGGATGACAGTCGCTAATGCCATGGTTGCAGACCAAAAAAGAAAATTTTAAACAGCTAACCAAAAAAAAATAAAACTGCCCACAGACTACAGCACACAAACACCAAAAACTCCCAGCCGCGCCTGAACGCACCACAGCTGACAGTGTGGATATAATCTGCTCCAACAAGTCCGCTCAAAAAAAAAAAAAGGCACAAAATCCTTCGCACACTGTCCAGGACTGGCTCCAGAAGTTTGACGAGCCCCCATATGTTATGCCCCGAGGGGTCAAGTAACAAATTGAGGGACACGAGACCAGAAAAAAGGGTTAAAAGAAAAAGTTTATTTTAGGCTCAGCTGCGCCGCCTCCAGCAGTCCTAAAAAATAAAAATTTAAAAATCAGTCCAAACCCTCAGCTTTCCCTGTGTCCCTCTCAAAGTAATTAAATTAAAGTTGGACCAGGTCGAGTCCAGCTACAGGATGATAAACAAAAACAAACTCCAAGTCCAGCGGGTCGGTCGGTCAAACCTCCAACTTCTCACGACAACGACATCATCGGCAGGTCACAGCTCCAGCTTCCTCAATCGGATACTTCTTTTGGCTTCTCACACGGACTTTTTCTTGCTTCTTCCAACAACATCGGCATCGTCACTCGGCGACTTCGGCTTCAACATTCAGACATTCTTCGGCTGCTACATTCGGACTTCTTCATCATCGGCTTCATTCTGCTGCTTGGACCTTTTCTTCTCACTCCCGCTGCTTGGACCTTCTCCTCCTGTTGCTGCTTGGACCTGCTCCTCCTGTTGCTGCTTCTCCACTCTCTAATCTGCTGCTGCTTTTCCACTCTCTTTCACCCTCTGGGCGTCTTCAGACTGAACCTAATACAGGTAGTCCCCGATTTACGAGCGAGTTCCGTTCCTACGACTGTCTCGTAACACGAAATCTCGTACGTCGGAACCCGAAACACGTGTTGCTCGTGAGTCCGGATTTTCGGTTGTAAGTCAGAAAATTTATGCTAGCGCTACTACGAACACTTGTTTTTCATCACAAATGTTCATACTAGTTCATAAACATGCTCAGAAACTTGTTTCCAAATGGTTAGCTAACACACTTTCATCTAAAAACACATAAAAGTGCAGTATTTTTTGTATGTTATTTACAAATTTACTGCTCGTTCGCCAGCTCGTAAGTCCGGAAACTCGTAAGTAAGAGCGCTCGTAAGTCGGGGACTACCTGTAAAGAGAAGCAACCACCCCACCTACAGCATGCTTTAAGTAGCAACAGCTGCAGCCAATCAGCCTACCAAAACACCAGTAAACACCTCATCCCTCTGGCCTGAATAAAACGACATCCCCATGGGATGTAACACTCCCATTCATTAAAGATATAACATAAACGTAAGCACATGCAGTTAGTTGTAAATGTTTAAATGTGTAAAAACACACAGAGGAGTCATTTTTCTAACAACATAAGAAAATTTTTCCCTAACAGACATTATTACTATTGGTGATGGTGAAAGTCAGGAATACTTTCAGGAATAAGCAGTTGACATCAGGAAGCCTTGGAAAGAGCTTTATTTGCACAGAGCTACAGAAGCATCTTTTGAGTGTTACCTTTTAATCACTTAGGCTAAAAATCTGCACAATATTGAAGAAACCTTCTGAAACCTGCCTGCCTGAAAATTGTAGAGTTGATGTGTGACAGGGCTCATGCAGTGGATAAAATGAAAACTGTCCTGCTCTCTAACACTGTCAGTCAGTGGCGGTCCTAGCCTATTTGGCGCCCTGGGCGAGCAACCCCAACGGCGTTCACCACACATTAACTCGGTCAACAACAACATCAAGTTCACCAGAGAGGATGCAAACAATAACAAGCTGCCTTTTTTGGACTGTTTGGTTCAGATGGAAAGAGAGGACAGCCTCAACATTGAAGTTTTCAGAAAACCGACCCACACAGACCAGTATCTTCTGTTTGACTCTCACCATCCACTGGAACACAAACTTTCTGTCATCAGAACTTTACAGCATCGGGCCGAACATATCCCCACGAAGACAGAAGGGAAGGAAAAGGAACAGAAGCACATTGAAAAATCTCTCCAAACATGTGGATATCCTAACTGGGCCTTTGTCAAGTCAGCGAGGAAATCTACAAAACACACTAATAAACAGAAAAAGGAGAACAGACGAAAAAACATTATCATCCCTTATGTAGCTAGAGTATCGGAGAATTTCAGAAGGATTTTCAACAAACACAACATCCCAGTACATTTCAAACCCAGCAGGACTCTCAGACAGAGGCTGGTCCACCCTAAGGACAAAACACCCACACACAAACAGAGTGGTGTAGTGTATGCAGTCCAGTGCAGCGAGGACTGTCCAGACCTCTATATTGGGGAAACTAAACAGCCTATTCACAGATGAATGTTCCAACACAGGAGAGCCACCTCCTCTGGACAAAACTCAGCTGTTCACCTCCACCTCACGGACAAGGGACACTCATTTGAGGACCAGAATGTGCACATTTTGGACCGAGAACACAGGTGGTTTGAGAGGGGGGTGAAGGAAGCTGTTTATATTAAGAGGGAAACCCCTCTCTTAACAGAGGAGGTCTCAGATTCCAACTATCAAAAACGTATAATGCAGCTTTAGGACTGATTCCCAGATGATCACACTTGATGGGAACAGAGGAGCCTCATCTGTGAATTATACTAACAAAGACCTTAAGAAACTCCTACTGTTAAGGTGTGATTTGTCCAAAGGTGGGCACCGCTAATTAAAAAATTAGTTCCACAATTTCTAAAACGCTTATTAATTTTTTTAGGTCCACAATTTCAAAAGCACAAATGTCTTATGAAAATTAGGGGAAGCTAATCTAATCCGCTATTTATATATTTCTATATTATATATATATATATATATATATATATATATATATATATTATATATATATATATATATATTATATATATATTATATATATTTATATATAGCCGGCAGCGTTATCAATATTTGCACTACACTGCCAACTGAAAAGTAACAAAAATGATCCTAAAAGGATGAAATTACAAAAATCAAAGGATTTATTTAATACTTTACGTACATATATTCTATTGGGCCACGAAATTAACAAAAAATAGAATGATCTTTTAATCCCTAAAACCACGTTTAAATCTCAAATACACGGGTGTGTCGCCACCGCATTTATACATAAAAGTAACCCAAAATACATGAAACTAACAACTCGCCGTCGAATGGTCGACACAAAACACACAATAAACTCCTCCGGCCACGTTAATTTGGCTTGAAACAGCGGTGTTATTTACGGATTTCATTAGTAACCCAGCACTACCGGTGTAACAGGCAGACACAGTTAGCGTCTATAGGTAGTCAACAGATTTAATGAAAAGTAACTAAAATACATAAAAATAACGACTCACCGTCGAATGGTCATCACAAAACACACAATAAAATCATCCGGCCACGTTAATTTGGCTTGAAACAGCGGGTTATTTACGGATTTATGAAGACACCGAGCGCAGCCAGCTACAGAATTAGCCCCTGAGTTCAACTATGACCCGGAAGTTGTCAAGATGGAATAGTCCATTTTTAGTAGGGGGATAAAGAAATCGACCGTTTTTTTTATTGCGTATTTAATGATCGTTTTCATCGTAACTATAATTATTTTTATGTTAAATGTACATTAACAAGCATGAGCAATGTTAGTGATGTAGGTGACTGCACGGGGCGAGGCGGGGCCGGGGCCACTGCTGAAATGGGACCCCCAGGCATTTACCTACATGGTAGAGCCCAGTCTGTTCTCAGCTCTGCCCCCCTCCCCCTCACACCCTTTCCTCCTCTGCTGTTTACGTGGGGAAAAAGGTAAAAAACAAGCAGCATAAAAGCTTGTAAATAAGTTTATTGGTTTTTACTGATAGATAATTAGTTATTAGCGGTACTGCATTTTAAATAAAAATAGCATAAATCCGCTTATGAATTATAAAAGTTAGTCAATTCACAAAAACGCTGACAAAAAGTTTAGGTCCACTGTAAGCGGAATAGCGCTTTAGCGCTCTCTAGCGGTCTGTGCCCACCACTGGATTTGTCAATCTTATGTGTGTATCTTATCTCAGCCTTTAAAACCTGATCCCCACTGTCTGCTCTTTGAATTGAGAAAGCTCCTCGGATGAAGAGCGAAACGTCTTCTGTTACAAATAAAGTCCAGTTGTTTCTGTATTGAACGTTTTTTGATTTTAAACTGTGCAATGTTATTCCGCCCCCTGCTGGAGGTCGCCCTGCTGCACATCCCGCCCATATAAGGAATCACCACTGGTCAGAGTCAGTTGTCTTTTTTTATATTTTTTATTTATTGTCATTTCTTTATTGTCAAGGACATAATAGACAAAATAGCTGAAAATTGCAAAAATCAGCTGCATGAAAGGATCAGGAAGATAGTTTGACAAAACTACATTAAAAAGACTGTTTTTAAGATTACTCTGTTGTTAATTTTTAAAGAAAAATTATGTGAGTAATTTGCAAAACAGTGTTCTTGTAGTTGTTATTTCTGTTGTACAACTACCAGTTTATATACAATCCAACAATTTTCAGTCAGTTCATCTGGACAGTTTCTTTTTTTGTGCTGAAACGTTTCACCTTCCATCCAGAAGGCTTCATATTAAGGAAACACACAGAACTGATTCTTCCCCAACAGCTTACTCCAAAGTGGAACAAACCAGTTATTTACTTTATTCTATATTTAACTAGTACTTAGAATATTAATTATAATATTTACTTTATTCGTTTATCAATTTGATGAAGAGATTGATCTGAGTCTTTTGGGAGAGGAGAGTAGCAAGGGATTGGGGGGTCTCAGATTGGCTAGGAAGTACCGGTAAGAAGGGGGGACTTTGAGGAAAATAGGTTGGGAACCACTGTCCTAAATCAAGGATGTCCAAACTTTTTGTTGCACTACCTCAATTTGAAAGTACTTGTGAGCCACAGAAATGTGAATATTTGATTAAACTAATATTTATTAACTGTCAACAACATAAACAGACTATGTTTAGTGAAAGGACCAAAGTATACTAATTTTGGAGATCCAGAACATGAAAAGCTTTGCAAATATTTACTTTATTGAAATAAAAGCATTTAATTCCTTTGATCTGTTGGGTTAGTGTGGGGTTAGGGGGGTTTGCAGGGAACACACCTTTTAGTCTTTTCTCTGGAACAAAAGCAAAATATGGATGTCCTAAAAGTCTGGTTGAATTGAAGCACAAAGTACCTTGAAGAGGAATTAGTGAAGGGGATCAAACTGTACCCACTCCATATTCCATTAACTCCTGTGGGAACCCTCAGGGCCTTCATCGCCTTCAGAGAAGGCCTAAGTTCAAATATCTCATTGGTTAGGCCTCAGCTGTTTAGAGAAGGCAGAACTCTGTAGGAGGAATTTGTTTAATAACTGACAGAGAAATTAACCAGTCACAGAGCTGATGTAGAGTGGGCGGGACCAAAACACTCGGAGCCTTCGGGAAGGCCCTGCAAGACTTCTTCGTTTGTTTTAATCACGTCAAAATGTGTGATGCATTCAACTGCAAACTACAAGTTCAACATTCCACACAAAGAATAGTAGTTACTCTGAAAAAAAAAAATTAGGTTTAAATATTGTGTTTATGTTTACATTAATAATGTTCGCTATCAATGATGTGTTTTGGTTTCATTATATGATGACATTTTACAGAAACAGTTCTGTGGGTTGCTGTTAAATTTCAGTGTGATTAATTTAAATTACATGTTGTTCTTGAAGGGGAGAGATTGGGCGAACCACGTGTCCTTCTGGGTAGTCCTGACACAGAAATGAGCGAACATTTTCAGGTTCTGTGTTCAGATGGATTGTTCTGGTTTTTCTGTTTGAGTGTTTGGCGTTTATGTTCAGGCCCAAAGCGCTTCACAGTATCAGCCATCCACCCATTCATACACACATTCATACACCGGTAGCGGTAGACTGCCATGCAAGGCGCCAGCCAGTCCTACCGGGAGCAACTCGGGGTTAATGCCCCTTTTCCACTCGCTCGGCGCAGAGCGGATCAGTCTGGTCCGGTCTGGTTTAATTCGGATCGGCTCACATGTAGCTCTGTCTCCATTCACTTCTGTAGCCCTTCGGTGGGCGGGGTGTAGGATCCTACTCTCTCACACGTGGTGGAGGTAGTGTTCCCTTAACTATATTCTTTTGCCATGATATCTATTATGTTCGAGCTCCAACAATACGATCAGCTACGCTTCGGTTTGGTGCGGGCGAGGACAAGCTCAGATGGAGGATCTGTTGTTGTTGTTCTGAAAAGACCCACAATGCACCTTTCCCCAATAAAAGACAAACGTAGTTGTTTGAATCGAGTGTTTGAAAAAAAAAACATTTGTTTGAGATGGGGCAGATATAATAAGATTATTTTCTTCTTCTGCTTCCTTTCATGTCATGTATTGTTTTATTTCTTGTTGTTTTGTAAATAGTTTTCTTGTGTTCTTTTAATCTGGAATGAATAAATAATCTAATATAAAACAAAAAAATAAGTTATACCAAGTGGGAATCGAACCCACTTGGTCTGGATAAGGTTTGGAGCAGCAAACAAAAAAACAACGCGTTTCCAGTGAGCTACTGAGAAGTGTATATTTTCAGGGTCCAGATTTCTTTTAAACAAATCGCCCCTCATGAAATTCTGGCTACGCCCCTGTTTATGACGTGAAGGACGGCACGCTTACAGCTTGCCTGAACCCTGCTCTGAAATCAGTCCGGAATCGCGGTGCGGCGCAGCTCATATGTGAGGTGGAAAATGCGTCCAGCTCGCTTCTGGCACGCATATATTGCGCAATAACCGACCCGAACCGGCAAGTGGAAAAGGGGCATAAGTGTCTTGCCCAGGGACACAACGAGGTATGCAGTGACCGGGGATCGAACCCAGGACCTTCGGGTCCTGAGCCGGCTGCCCTGCCCCTACACCATCTCGGCCCCATCAATCAGATGTTGTACTTCATGTATAAAAAGAGGAGAAGCCCCTCCTGTTAACGAGTCACTGAGCTGTGAAACCAAAAGTATAGGGATATGATCGCACCGTCACTCTGCGTCTTTGACATTAGCAATAATAATGGAGACAGACCAACAGATCAATAAGATTTACCTGACTAAATAAAGGTTGAATGAATTTAATCGGATGTAACAATGTTACACCCTAACGTATGGCCCAGTACTTACTGCGTAACTTTATATTAAATTTAAAAAAATTAATTTATTGGAACCATTGAGTTGATTGAAACATTTGCTCTCTGTGCACGTTTTGTATTTCAGAGTGTTACAGTCGCTGCCCGTGCCTGGACATAGACACGTCCCAGAGCAGAGGAAAGATGTGGTTTAACCTCAGACAAACCTGTTTCTCCATCGTAGAGCACAACTACTTTGAGACATTCATCATCTTTATGATCCTGCTGAGCAGTGGAGCTCTGGTAAACAATATACATTACTAATTGATCTTTTATTTTTTTATTTAGATTGCTCAACAGTTGTTTTACTTCTTTATCTTTAACAAACTTTTCATTGCTGGCTCCTGGTTGGCTGCGTTTGTGTGGCAGAAGAACAGCAAACTAACAGACCTTCGAGCTTTAACCTGTTGATCGGCATGACTGTCAGTGTGACTACTAACATGGCTGCTAAATGTACACAGGTGAGCGCTTTCTCTTTACCTTTGTAAACTACTCTGATTAAAGACAACAGAGGAAACAGTGGTAGCATCATCATGACCTGAAATGTTGTCAGAAACTTGAACTCTGAAGCAGAAATTGAACAAAACTGAAACGGTATTAGAAAAAGGAGTTGTCGTGACGTGGCAGCAGGAAAACCAAAAGGCGAACTTTAATGGCAGCTCGCAGAGAACTGGTGGCAGAAAGTATCAGAATTTAACTGTAAAGTACATGAACAGGAGTTTACCGGTAAATATGATTCACTTTACATAAACGGGAGTTTACCAGTAAATATGATTCAACGAGAGTGAACAGACGAGCTGATAATGGATGTGTAACAGGTGTGTGGAGCTGAGGGGAACAATATGAAAATAATCCAAAAAGTAAGTACCGTAAAACGGTAAACATACTGAATACAAGAAACATCACAGAATAAAGGTCAACGTTACAAAGTGCACACAACTTGATGGGTTCCAGAAATAACTTCCTGTTTACTGCAGTAACAGCTGTGGAAAACAACTGCCAGATGTTGGTCTGTCTCCATCTGTTGTTGGTCTGTCTCCATCTGTTGGTCTGTCTCCAGCTGTTGGTCTGTCTCCAGCTATTACTGTGTCTCCAGCTGTTGGTCTGTCTCCATCTGTTGGTCTGTCTCCATCTGTTGGTCTGTCTTCAGCTGTTGGTCTGTTTTCAGCTGTTGGTCTGTCTCCAGCTGTTGGTCTGTCTCCATCTGTTGTTGGTCTGTCTCCATCTGTTGGTCTGTCTCCATCTGTTGTTGGTCTGTCTCCATCTGTTGGTCTGTCTTCAGCTGTTGGTCTGTCTCCAGCTATTACTGTGTCTCCAGCTGTTGGTCTGTCTCCATCTGTTGGTCTGTCTTCAGCTGTTGGTCTGTTTTCAGCTGTTGGTCTGTCTCCATCTGTTGGTCTGTCTCCATCTGTTGGTCTGTCTTCAGCTGTTGGTCTGTCTTCAGCTGTTGGTCTGTCTCCATCTGTTGTTGGTCTGTCTCCAGCTGTTGGTCTGTCTCCAGCTGTTGGTCTGTCTCCAGCTATTACTGTGTCTCCAGCTGTTGGTCTGTCTCCATCTGTTGGTCTGTCTCCATCTGTTGGTCTGTCTTCAGCTGTTGGTCTGTTTTCAGCTGTTGGTCTGTCTCCAGCTGTTGGTCTGTCTCCATCTGTTGTTGGTCTGTCTCCATCTGTTGGTCTGTCTCCATCTGTTGTTGGTCTGTCTCCATCTGTTGGTCTGTCTTCAGCTGTTGGTCTGTCTCCAGCTATTACTGTGTCTCCAGCTGTTGGTCTGTCTCCATCTGTTGGTCTGTCTCCATCTGTTGGTCTGTCTTCAGCTGTTGGTCTGTTTTCAGCTGTTGGTCTGTCTCCAGCTGTTACTGTGTCTCCAGCTGTTGGTCTGTCTTCAGTTGTTGGTCTGTCTTCAGCTGTTACTGTGTCTCCAGCTGTTGGTCTGTCTTCAGTTGTTAGTCTGTTTCCAGCTGTTACTGTGTCTCCAGCTGTTGGTCTGTCTCCAGCTGTTGGTCTGTCTCCAGTTGTTGGTCTGTCTTCAGTTGCTGGTCTGTTTCCAGCTGTTACTGTGTCTCCAGCTGTTGGTCTGTCTCCAGCTGTTGGTCTGTCTTCAGTTGTTAGTCTGTCTCCAGCTGTTACTGTGTCTCCATCTGTTGGTCTGTCTCCAGCTGTTGGTCTGTCTTCAGTTGCTGGTCTGTCTCCAGCTGTTACTGTGTCTCCATCTGTTGGTCTGTCTCCAGCTGTTGGTCTGTCTTCAGTTGCTGGTCTGTCTCCAGCTGTTACTGTGTCTCCAGCTGTTGGTCTGTCTCCAGCTGTTGGTCTGTCTCCAGTTGTTGGTCTGTCTTCAGTTGCTGGTCTGTTTCCAGCTGTTACTGTGTCTCCAGCTGTTGGTCTGTCTCCAGCTGTTGGTCTGTCTTCAGTTGTTAGTCTGTCTCCAGCTGTTACTGTGTCTCCATCTGTTGGTCTGTCTCCAGCTGTTGGTCTGTCTTCAGTTGCTGGTCTGTCTCCAGCTGTTACTGTGTCTCCATCTGTTGGTCTGTCTCCAGCTGTTGGTCTGTCTTCAGTTGCTGGTCTGTCTCCAGCTGTTACTGTGTCTCCACTGTTGGTCTGTCAGCTGTTGGTCTGTCTCCATCTGTTGGTCTGTCTCCATCTGTTGGTCTGTCTTCAGCTGTTGGTCTGTCTCCATCTGTTGGTCTGTCTCCATCTGTTGGTCTGTCTTCAGCTGTTGGTCTGTCTCCATCTGTTGGTCTGTCTTCAGTTGTTGGTCTGTCTCCATCTGTTGGTCTGTCTTCAGCTGTTGGTCTGTCTCCATCTGTTGGTCTGTCTCCATCTGTTGGTCTGTCTTCAGCTGTTGGTCTGTTTTCAGCTGTTGGTCTGTCTCCAGCTGTTACTGTGTCTCCAGCTGTTGGTCTGTCTTCAGTTGTTAGTCTGTTTCCAGCTGTTACTGTGTCTCCAGCTGTTGGTCTGTCTCCAGCTGTTGGTCTGTCTCCAGTTGTTG
>JBBPBX010077904.1:0-16759 GCA_038048925.1 Garcialebias charrua | reverse complement strand
CCCCCCAGCGTCAGCCTAGTGCGACGCATATCTCCCCCCTATGGACTAATCAGGGGCTGCCGGACAGATGCGAACTGAGCTCAGTCAGGTCGGGTCACGGCTTCCCCCACCACAACAGTAATTTCACTGAGAGCTGGTCAAGACAATTATACCAGAAAATGCATTCAGAAATGTTATATTGTCATTAGGAGCTATAGTTCTTCAACAGAACCACAAGAATGTACTGTATGAAACATGCTCACTGAACCTATTCAGTCGTGCTTTCCTTCCTCCGCTGGTGAGCCGCTTCTGCTAGAGCCGGGTCGGTGAACACCTCCGGAGTAGATCCATCCTGCCAGTGTATCTGCAGCCGGGCCGGGTAGCGCAGCTGAAACTTGATTCCATCCCCTTTCAGGACGTGCATAACGTTCTGAAAAGCACGGCGCTGGCTCATTACTTCGCTGGTATAGTCTGGAAAAATCCAAACTTTATTCCCCTTGTATTCCATCTGCTGGGTTCTGGCAAGGCGTAAGATTAGCTCTTTGCTCTGAAAATGATGTATCCGGGCGATGATGGTGCGTGGTTTCTCTCCCGCCGCAGGTTTGGGCCACAGAGAACGATGTGCGCGGTCGACCTTCAGTTCATGTGGGAAATGTTGTTTACCCAGCAGCTCAGGGATGAGCCCAGAGACAAACTCAGTAGGCCTCCCCTCTTCAGAGTTTTCCTTAATGCCGACAATTTTGATGTTATGCCTGCGAGAGCGAGCCTCAAGGTCCTGTAGTTTGGTTTGCTGCTGGGTTACAAGTTTAGTAAGCTCCTCACATTTCGCTTCAAGTTCTCCCAAACGCTCCTCGTGAGCCTTGGTTGCCGACTCTTGGCCGACCATACGGTTCTGCAAGTCTGTTTGTGTTGCGAGGACGGCTTCGAACTTAGCTTCGAACTTAGCTTCAAACTTAGCTTCAAAAGCATTAAAGCGCTCATCCAGCTTCTCAAGAAATGACGCTGACATGCTTTTACATATTTCCTGGCACAAATCAAGCATTTGGGCTTTATCAGTTAAGGCAGAGTCTCTGAGTTCGCCCTCGGTCTCGTCTGTGCGGCCGCTACTCACATTAGCATTAGCCTCGCTAGCGGTAGCATTAGCGCCGTCGATGTATCCATCCAAGGTCTTGTTTTTCCCAGAGATTGGAACTTTCTTCGGCGGCATTCTGCTCGGTGATCAGTCAAAGATTTAGCGTCGAAAGAGTACAGCTCCCAGATGCATTTATCGTGGTATTTAGTAGTTTAGTTGTCGTGGTGGAGAGCACAAGCAGACACGTCTACATCTTGCACCTGCGCACTAGCGCCCCACCCAGCAGGCCTATTCTGCCTCTGCTTCAGATCTTTTTGTAAGATATTCCATGAAGCAGGAGCGGAGTAGGAGAAGGCCCTTTTTCCAAGTTCAGTCCTCACTGATGGAACACTGCAGGTAATCATGTCCTGAGAGCGCACACTGTAGCTGCACTCACGCAAAGACATGTAGGAGGAGATGTATGAGGGCAGCAAACCAAGAAATGATTTAAAGATGAAAGTGTACCAGTGGAAGAGTCTGCGTGAGGTTAATGATGTCCAGTTAACCAGTGAATACAGGGTGCAGTGGTGGGTACGATACTCACAGCCAGTTATGAATCTTAGTGCACCATGATAGACAACATCCAACATCCGCAGGGTGCTTGTAGGAGCATTCATGTAGAGAATGTCACCGTAATCAATGGAGGGAAGGAAAGTCACAGATACAAGGCGTTTCCTAACATTCAGTGTTAGGCATGATCTGTTTCTGAAAAAGAAACCCAGTTTAACTTTCAATTTCTTCACTAGGTTTTCCACGTGGAGTTTAAAAGAGAGATGTGAATCGACCAGTATACCCAGATATTTATAGGAATCAACAAACTCAATAGGGACACCATTTGAGGATAAAATCAGAGGAAGATCTGTTGGAACCGCCTTCCTACTTGAAAAAAACATTCCTTTTGTTTTATCAGCATTTAGGACAAGTTTGAGACGGAACAAATCTGACTGGATGATGTCAAAAGCGGATTGCAGTAACTGGAAAGCCTTAGCTACTGTTTTAGCTCGGCAGTAAACAACTGTATCATCAGCATAGAAATGTAAGGATGCATCAGGGATGCAGTGACCTACATTAGCTATGTAGATTGTAAAGAGAGTGGGTCCTAAAACTGAGCCTTGTGGTACACCATTTTTAACTGTTAAATAGCTGGAAGAAGTACCGTTATGTTGAACACATTGCCTCCGATTGGAAAGATAGTTAGAAAACCAACCGATGGTGTGATCAGAGAAACCGATTTCTGAGAGCTTATGACACAAGATGTTATGATCCACAGTGTCAAAAGCTTTAGACAGGTCTAAGAAAAGTGCAGCACAATAATCCTTAGCATCCAATGCTTCAACAACATCATTCAGAACCTTCAGAGAAGCAGTTGTTGTGCTGTGTTTTTTCCTGAAACCAGATTGATGGAGAGGTAAGATGTTAAATGAGTCCAGATAATTTTTGATCTGAGAGTTTATCAGTTTTTCTTGAACCTTGGCTAAGATGCAGAGTTTAGAGATCGGTCGATAATTGTTCAATGAGGTGGGGTCACCTCCCTTCAGCAAAGGAAGAACAAAGGCTGTTTTCCAAGCATCCGGAATGGTGTTTTGGCTTATGGACAGATTAAAGATGTGGGTCACAGGGACTGTGATGATATGAGCAGCCAGCCTTAAGAAATAAGGTGGAAGTTCATCTGGACCTGCAGATTTTTTTGGATCAAGATCATTTAACAGTTTATTTACCTCACTGACTGAGAACGGAGAAAAAGAGAAGGTGTGATTAACAGATGGTTGACTTGTAGGAGGGATTTGATTTGTAGAAGTTTGATTATTAGATAAAGTGGCTGATTTTCCATTTGTAACTGTGTCAAATAATGAACTAGAAGCAACAAAATGTTTGTTGAAACAGTTCAGGATCTCGTGCTTATTTGACACAGGAACAGAGTCAACAAGAAATTGTGATGGGAGGTCAGATGATTGGGGGTGCCTGAGAGAGATTTGATGGTTTTCCAGAATTTTTTAGGATCGTTTAGATTTTTGGAGGTCTCTGGATTGTATCAGAAAGAAAAGGGTATACTTTTTCCATTTACCCTTTACATGTATTTATACAGGTAGTCTCATTGAGCCACAAGAACTCATTTTCAAGAGAGACCTGTTCAGGGAGCAGATGGTGGGGGTTAAAGCTAGATTTATACTTGACGCGACGCGCAGCGTGCTCCAAAAGTGACGCAATTTCACAGTCCCCGCCCCTGCGCGTTGGCCCCGCGCAGGGGATTAGCGCGTGCCGTGCACCTCTGAATTTTTGAAACTCCGCAAGCCCTGCGCGCGCGGTGGGCGCTACGATTTGATTGACCGACAGCCTTCACCCTCTTCACGCCGGAGCCTGCAGCTGTTTGCGCCGCTGTGGTCGTGGAGACGGAGTCGCGACGCATGGAGGAATGTTTTGTGACACAAAATGTATTAAATTATCCTTCATTCCTGATCTGGAGTCGGACTTTTCTTTTGTTTTTTCGCCAAAAGTCACGTGATCGCTTTCTCCTCCGCTGACTCCATGCATTAAAACCGCAAATAAAGACAACAGTTCAGCACGCGAGCAGAAAGCTATTTGTTTTTGTTGTGTGACGTCAAACAGTTCTTCTTCTACGGTAGATTTCTTCTTCTACACCTTTCTTGCAACATATGCACAGGTTTTAGAGGGTACTGCCTCCTGCTGGTCCGTAAAAGAACAGCACTTTGCCATGCGCCGCCGTGGGACAACTATAAACACCGAGGCGACACTATAAACGCATTTCGCCGCGCGGCACAGTGCACGCGCGGCGCGCGCGCTCCAGCCTGCGGACCAAAGTGAAAGTCTAACTCAGCCTTAAGGGCCTCACTCAGGGGCCCAGGGTGGGGCGAATGAGGGTGGAGGCAGGTGTGGGTGTTTCACCTTTTTCCTCCAACATTTTTTGATGTTGTCGGTACCGGGGCTTGAACCGGCGATCTTCTGATCACAGGCCCACTGTCTCTAACCTCTGCGCCACCACTCTGGCTTGCTAACTGAACTAGATGTGAGCTGGTGCTATGTATGAACAAGCTGAAGTGAACTGAAACGTCCACTACATCAGAACCAACCACAAAAAGTGCATCAACATGCTCCAACGTGCAAGTTCCATTTGAAAAAGGCGCAATAGAAAATTGAGTTTTTACAAATGAGGCCATAAACTACAAAACACTGCAGGAATCCAATTGACTCTTCTTCCTGATTAATCATTTTTAAATGATTAAAACCAACATAAATACATCAGTGAAATACTGCAGGTGTAATAGATATTTTATGTTTCTGCAGCTGCTGTCCTCACAGGAGTTGTAATTCTTATCAGTTAAGGTAACTTTTTAATCGCTAACTTAAAACTATGAGATAACTCAGTGTCAGTGAGTTCACCAAAGGCAGATCGCCCAAACCTATAAAAGTAAACCTCCGGTTATAAAATAATAAAAACTGCCAAATAAAATGTGAATACACATAAATTATTACTACGATCATAACTTTACTTGCTCAAAACCATGACTTGGAAATGTTAATTTAGGTGAACACATACGAACAATTTCATGTTGCTTGAAGAGTTTGTCACATTTCAGTGATGCTCTGTGCATTAATATCACACACACGTGCCTTTGCAAGTATTTGTATATAAATGTGCCCTCCTGCGTTCACAGTTTACAAAGCATGTGGGAACATCAGCATGCCATATTAATAACACAGCATGTTCAGCCAAATCTCTGTGGTTATTGCTCCCAGAGTCACACCCAGAGCTCTATTCCTGCTGCCGGTTGTTACCATGACACCACGCTGATAACCTTTTGTTCCGATTATTGGGTCCATACAACATAAATAGTCTTATATCAAGTGGCTGGCAGTTCACGAGGTGATATTGCTCTGGGATCTGTTGGAAAATGCAGACATGTGCATCTGCAGCCAGGCTGCAGGAATTAACATTTGCTGCATTCATTAAATGCCTGATTAAGACTTGAGCTGATATCACCTGAGGTGATGCATTCTCTGCTCTAGGTCCCCCCCCCCCCTCTTTGTCCAAGCTCTCATGTTATCACGGCTGCACACATGTTCAGCTTGGGCGGCACCACTGCAGATCAACCCCATCATACCATAAACCCAACCAGAACCAGGTCCTCTCGTGCACACTTTGAGTTTTATTTGTAGATGTTTGTTTTTGTATTTTTTGCTTGTTTGTTGTTGTTGTTTTTTGGGTGGGGGTGGGGGGTTGCTGTTACTTTTTTTTTTTTTTTGACAACAGGATAAAGTCATCTTTTGAAATATAACTAACTATGTAGAATTTTGCATCCAATTTCAAACCAACCAACCACAAAAAAGATAAATTATTTTCCATCACCATTTATTAACTTCCATCCATCCATTCCTCCATCCATCCATCCATCCATTCCTCCATCCTTTATCTTGTTGCTGGTCAGTGCGTGTTCTGCGGGTCTTATTCCCGACACCATGTCCCACCTCCAGCTGCGGCGGCGCCTCAGAAGTAGTAACCCACACTATCAATAAATCAAGAATACCTGAATTCAGTTTTACCAGTTGTATTAAATCAAGGCTGGAGAAGGTCACAGTTTACAGCGCTGGCCTCCGATACAATTCGGCCCGAGATCAGGAACCGGAAGGGCCAATGTCAGAGAGTCAGAGAGTCTTTATTGTCATTTGCACCGCATGTGGTACATGTGATGAAAACGAGATTATGTACACAGTTACATCCAAAAACAAATGCAAGAGAAAAACAGTAATAACATCTAGAATTAACTAAGAAAAACATCAACTAGTAACACACTAAGCCCTAATGTAATAGAAAAACATCATTACAAACAGCAGCATGAACACAAGTCTGTATGAGCAGATGGTCACAGATGAACACAGCAACAAGAAAACAGATCAGCATCAGCATGTTGTGATATTTTGCAGTGTTTATTCGTGTTGATTATTTATTCATGAAAAAAAATCACATGGCATTACAAGAATCCTCCTTTCGCAGAAGGGGAACACAGCCGCTTGGATAAGGGGGAGGGGCTCACTGGGTCTTATGTGGTTTTAATGTGTAAGGAAAAAATTAGACTGACAAGTTCCTTGTGTTTACGACCCAATTGCAGGTAGTTGGGGCCAAGATGGTGTAGAGGCAGGGCAGCCGGTTCAGGACCAGAAGGTCCCAGGTTCGATCCCCGGTCACTGCATACCTCATTGTGTCCCTGGGCTACCACTACCGGTGTATGAATGTGTGTATGAATGGGTGGATGGTTGGTATTGTAAAGCGCTTTGGGGCTCCTCACAGGGGGCTGGAAAGCGCTGTATAAATAAGCTCCATTTACCATTTAAATAAACCACTGGGTGCATTTTTTTTGGCTCTAGGACTGTTTTTTTTATGAAGTACAGTACATACCCAAAGTTGAGTAAAAAAAACGTTAAAAAGTGAATTTTGCATCTGTGGTCCCCTTTAAGAATCACGCACCATCATATGTAAATTGCAAGCTGAGGTAACACATACATGTAAATTGACAGATCACACCTTAGTAGGGAGGTTCCCTTGAGGTCTCTGACAGAAGACACACAACTGATGTATGTAGATTGACAAAAAACACCTCACAAACCAACAACAGAGGTTTCTCAAAAAACTTACCCCAAAAATACACTACACGCGGTCCGTGTCCGCTCCGCTCCGCAGGTCGCAGCTGAGCAAGTCCAAAGTCCACTGCCTCCGCTCAGCTCAGGTCCGCATGGATGCGCCGCTCCAAGACGCATGCGCGGGAATTGCAAGATCGCGCGATAAATCAAGTGATAAATAATGAAGTCAGAACAAAACAATTCATTCGGTGGAAGAAGGAGAACAACAGTAAAGGCTGCCTTGATCTTCTCTCGTAAATAAGCGACAGGACATGGTTTGAGCAACAGGAAGTGATGTTTACATTTCAGAATAAAATACTTTTTTATTTATTTATTTCTTGTATTGCGTTATTAGGTGTAGTCATAGTCATAAATATAATAGTTTAGTCATAGAATAGTCATAAATGATAGTTTGACAGCATTTTTGTACAAATAAATCCGTATAGAGCTAGGATTAGTCCGCCCGTGGTGATTTTATTTTGTAAATACGGAAGTTGTGCTCGTTCCTTTTCCTGTTGGTGCGACGTAATCTTCAAAAGTTGACTCCGGCACAGCTCCGTCATCCGGCAGAAATAGAAAAATTTCTAATTTTGACGGACTGCCGTCCGCTCGCCGCAGCTCACCGCCGCCGTGCGGAGCCAGTGTAAATTCTCTCATTGATTATAATGGGTGCGTATTTGCTGCGGAGGTCGGACCGGAGCGGGGCGGAGCCGGAACGCGTGTAGTGTATTTTTGGGGTCAGTTAGTCTAATTCACAGACAAGATACCTCTGCTCCCATCCGGTGTAAAACGTCTGGGAATCAGCCCCAAAACTGAGTTGTAAGTCTTGGAAAGTTGAAATCTCAGACCTCCTCCTCTGAGAAGGTTTTTCTCTCTTAACATAAACGGCTTCCTTCACACCCCTCTCAAACCATCTGTGCCCCTGGTCCAAAATTTGCACATTTTGGTCATCAAAAGAGTGACCTTTGTCTGTGAGGTGGAGGTGAACAGCTGAGTTTTGTCCAGAGGAGGTTGCTCTCCTGTGTTGGGACATTCTTTTGTGGATGGGTTGCTTAGTTTCTCCAATGTAACGGTCTGGGCAGTACTCGCTGCACTGGACTGTGTACACCACACCACTCTGTTTGTGTGTGGGTGTTTTGTCCTTAGGGAAGTTGATCTTGTATTGAACGCCTTTTTGACTTGATGGACAATGAATCCCTGGGAGGCTCTTTTTAGAGTTGCTGGCCCCATTGAAACCAGTCAGAACTGGGTCATAGTTTCATTATAAACCTGTCTCTGAGTAGATCAAAAACCCTGGGTCAATTTAGATGAAAAATACTAACAATCATCTGCTTGTTCCGAAGTCATGTCTCCAGACAGCAGCTTGAGCAGAGAGGTCCAGACGTCTCTTCCAGATCTTCTGGGAGGACTTCAAGGTGTTCCCAGGACAACTGAGACGTCGTCTCTCCAGAGTGTCCTGGGTCTTCCACGGGGCCTCCTCCTAGTTGGACGCGCTCGAAGCACCTCCCTGGAGAGGCACCCAGGAAACATCCTTACCAGATGCCTGAACCACCTCAACTGACTCCTCTTGATGTGGAGGAGCAGCAGTTCTACTCAGAGCCTCTCCTGATAACTGAACTTCTCACTCTGTCTCTAAAGGAGAGTCCAGCTACCCTGCAGAGGAAACTCATTTCAACCGCCTGTATCCATGATCTCATTCTTTCGATCACTACCCAGAGTTCATAGATGAGCGTAGGACGTAGACTGACCAGTAAACAGAGCGCTTCACCTTACAACTCAGCTCCCTCTTCACCACAACGGACCGGCACAAAGTCCACAATACTGCAGACGCTGCACCAATCCATCTCACACTCCATTCTTCCTTCACTCGTGAACAAAACCCAGAGATACTTGAACTCCTTCACTCAAGGCAGAACCTCACCCTCGACCCGAAGAGAACAATCCACCCTTTTCTGAACGAGGACCACGGCCTCAGATGTGGAGGTGCTGATTCTCTTCCCAGCCGCTTCACATGCAGCTGTAAACCGCTCCAGTGAGAGCTGTAGATCACGGCACGATGACGCCAACAGGACCACATCATCTGCAAAGAGCAGAGATGGAATTACTAAATTTTTGATAATAAAGAAAAGTCTATATTAGACTCTTGTCAACCAGCCTTTTGGCTTTTACCATACCATACCATTTTATTTATAGAGCACTTAAAACAGCGACAAGGCCAACCAAAGTGCTGTACAAACAAACAGGCAACACACACAATGAAGTACAAAACATAGACATAAAAACATTGTAGATAATAAATAAAATGACCAAACACAGATCATCTGGTGTTGAAAGCAACAGAGTAGTAATGGGTCTTCAAACGGGATTTGAAAACCGAGAGGGAGGGGGCCTGTCTGACGAGCAGAGGTAACTCGGTCCAGAGTCTTGGTCCTGCTACAGAGAAGGCCCTGTCACCTCTGCGCTTAAGACGAGTCCCTGGATCTGTTAAAAGTCCCTGGTCCGGTGACCTCAGAGCACGTACATACATACAGCTGTTGCAAATCAGAGAGATAGGCGGGGGCGAGACTGTTCAGCGATTTGTAGACATACAGGAGAATTTTGAACTGGATTGGAAGATGAACCAGTAGCCAGTGCAGTGAGGCCAAGACTGGTGTAATGTGCTCTCTTTTGCCTGTACTGATTAAAAATAGAGCTGCTGCGTTCTGGACCAGTTGTGCAATGGTGGTCTGACTGATACCAAACAGGAGTGAATTGCAGAATCAAGCCTAGATGTGATAAATGCATGTATTATTGTTATTTTTGGATAATATGGGCTTCAGCTTAGACCGTCGCCTCAGCTGGAAAAAAAAACAGGATTTGACGATCATGTTTACATGACTGTTGAGTTTCATGGAAGGATCCATTATCACTCCCAGATTTGTGACTTTTTGTTTTTCAGACAGGGCTAGAGCAAAAAGGCTGATGCAGTGGTTCGTGATCGTGTCGTTGGGAGGAAACAACATGGCTTCAGACTTCTTTTCATTGAAACTTAAGAAATTTAAAGCCATCCAGTCCCTGATGTCAGCCAGGCAGTCGAGCAGAGGTTGAATAGAGCATGTACCATTGTGTCTTAGGTGGAAGTAAATTTGACAGTCGTCGGCGTAGAAGTGGAAGGGTATGTCGTGTTTCCGGAAAAAAGCACCAAGTTGCAGCAGGTATAGGTTTATACATCAACCACCTTTCATCTGCGTGACAACCGTTTGTTTTCATACCAAAGCCGTCCCACGCACTCATGACCGAACCTTTCCCTGACAGGTTGTCCGTTGATGCGTCTCTCAGCCTTTGTTCCACTCATCACGTGGACGAGAGTGATGGATCTATTGTTAACCCGTGTGATATTCTCACACATGCACGATGACTCACAAGAGGACGAAAGGTGCACGACTCTGTGTGGTTGCTTTGTTTTCATACGTCAAACTGTTCATGAGTCACATCCTCTTTCTTTTACTATCTTTACGCAGGTGCTGCTGGGTTGTGCAGAGGATAGTCACAGGCAGGAAAAAAAATATACATTTACTTTTGACTGCGAGGTTCCCCTTTTCGTTTTCCTCTCCATCTAATTTTTGTTTTTTTCTGTTTCTACTTCTCTGCTTGTCTTCAGCCTCGTCCCACACGTGTTGTTTCACAGATGAAAAACAAAACTTTCAGTCCTGTTTTGCCCCTGAAAACCGGTTCTCGCATTCAGTTTCCTTTTTTTTTTTTTATTAGATGTGTGTTTTTAAAAGATACTTGGGATTTTTGTTTGCATCTTAGTATTTAAATTTGTTCTCTTTAAAAGCAGTCAGGGTGTTTTTTGTTGTTGTATTTTTTTTATTATTTTTTTTTAGCTTATAATGAGCCTGTAATGACTGGACATCTGCACGAAAAGGCAAAATGTAAATTTTAACGTAATGTCAAAACAGCTCCAAGTTGCACGTATTTGTCTGCGCTGGTTATAAATGCAAAAAATAAATTTAGATTAAAAAAATAACTAAGTTTAAAGCTGCTGCCAGAGTTTTAACTGGAGTTAGTGGGAGAGATCATATCTCTCCAGTTTTATCTTCTCTCCACTGGCTCCCGGTCAAGTCCAGATTTGAATTCAAAATCTTACTTATAACCTACAAAGCCCTCAACAACCTAGTTCCATCTTATATTTGAGATCTTATTGTTCCATATTTTCCTAACAGAGCACTTCACTCTCAGACTGCAGGTTTAATTGTGATTCAGTTTCAAAAAGCAGAATGGAAGGAAGATCTTTCAGTTCTCAGGCTCCTCTCTGGTGGAACCAACTTCCAGTTTCTGTCCATGAGGCTGACACATTGTCCAGTTTTAAGACTTTCTTTTTTGATCAATTCTATAGTTAGAGTTGGCTTGTTATGCTGCTATAGAGACTACTAGGATAAATTGACCTCATTTCTTAAATGATTTGCTAAAATTAAATAGTTTTCAGTTTATACTACAGTATTTCTATCTTAACATGTGATTCTTGACCTGCCATTGTGTATCTGTTCCTCTCAAACCCAGCCCGTCGAAGCAGATGGCCGCTTGTCCTGAGCCTGGTTCTGCTAAAGGTTTCTTTCTCATGGGGGAGTTTTTTTTTTCCACTGTCGCCTTCATGCTTGCTCAAGATGAGAGTTCTGTGATGGAGTTAAACTCAGAGCAGTCTGCTCCTCACAGAAATAAAGTTAAATCATAATTTTTATTTATGAATGTTTCTGTTCAGTGACCTGAGATGACTTCTGTTGTGACTTGGCGCTATATAAATACTGTAAACTGAAGTGAATTGAATAAAGTTGTTAAAGGACTAGCGTTGTTTTGAAGGAGTTATTAACGTTCTTGTGTTTGCTGGGGCTAACTGACTCTAAGAAGCTGTAGATGTTCCTCCAGTGATTACTTTCTGAGAGTTTCATTTAAATCCTCCCACTAGATCTTTACATATTTAGCTAACAGTACAGACAAATAAACACATATACATATGCAGTCAGTGTGCGATGATAAATAGGACTCATTATCATGTTCACCTTATGTGTCCAGTCCTGGTATTACGTAACCACAGGAGCCGATGACCCCTGACTCGATCTGCGGTCATGCAGATTTGACCTCCACACACACCTGATGGAAATGTCAACTTCCTTTTCGCAGCACAGCACACTTCATTGTTGAGCACATGGAAATTGGGTTGAGAGAAATCCCCATTGACAACAATTTTCCAGTTCCCCTTCCACAAATTAAGCTACTTCCTCACGCTGGGCTTTGAGGAAGTCAACGACCCGATATCACGGATGTTTTTGTTGACTGGTGTTGTGAAATAAAATAATATATTTTTGTCTTCATGTTTCATTTGCTCCTAATTTGTTGCAAGCTGATGCAAGCAGAAGCGTATCTTGTTTAGAAAATGTTTGTGCAAACATTACAGGGACTTTCCACTCAACCTGGAGGGGTAAGAACAGTCTTGTGTTTCCGGTTTGGCCAGTGTTTGTATAGCTGGGACTTTTACTTTGAGGGGCAAGAAAAACATTCTTGTAGCATGAGCTTAGGTATCAGCTGGAGACAGAAAAACATTCTTGTTGCATGAGCTTAGATATAGGCAACAGAGAAGAATATAAGAGGCAGACTTCCTCCTCCAGAGACAGACAACGCAGGACCGGCAGCGAGGGACCAACCCATCAGGTTGTATGCTGTCTTCATGAATGCGCATTTCTGTTCTTTGTCCCTTTATCTATCTTTCTTTCCCTCTTTCCCCATTTTCTCCCTGGTTCTCTTTTAAACAAATATAATGGCTTTAGAAATAGAAAAAAGTATTCTGTGACTTTTAAAACTTATGATTATTAAAACTGGTTTGGAACTTTAAAGTGCGAGTCTGTCGTGTTTTCAGCGTATCTCCTTTTTTGATCCAAAGAGAAACAAAAAACCAACTCGAGCGGAAAGTAAGGTGGAATCCGCAACAAAATGGAGGTCCCACTGAGATGTTTCTACGAGGACGATAAAGGGGTGGAAGAGAGTCCAACATTCTGACAACAGACCGGTCTACACAACAATAAGAGGTAAGCAGATTGCCTGTTTCAACAAAAAATCTGTAATTGGACATTAATAGGCAAATTTTACTCAGTGTGTTTGGACTCCAGGGATAATATGTGTGAAAAAAAATAGGAACGTTAAAATTAAAAGTAGAATTATAAGTTTCCAGCCAAGACTCCAGATTCCAGAGTAAAAACACGCATTGGTCGCGCCCCCAGTGGATCGACGGGTCTATCTGGTTGAAGGGGGAGTGGGGTTTTAGAATAAATATTCGCCGTCACTCCTGTAACCCTAGACTGAGTTACTGTTATCTCGTTAGGTTTTGTGGCTAACTATAAAACAGTGTCAATTAAATCTACTTATAATTTGATTTATGATGAGTAGAGGCGGAATCTGGTGAGGTGGTGTATTGTATATTACCATGCGTAAAATACGTTATAATACACTAGGAATAAAGGTATTGAGACCAAACCCACAAATAAATAAAATAAGTAAAGTGTGGGACTGGGTGAAAAATTGAGGAAAACGCGCTGACTTTCGCTGATAAAGTAATCCAATACAGTTCCAAACCTAGACCAGTTAAAAATAGAATAAAAGTAGTCACAGAATACTAAATCCTTTTTTATGTTCTAAAATAATGAGGTTTCTTGCCCTGTGGAGTCAACACACATACCGATCTTATTTTACACTCAAAAGGTTCTAAAAAAAAAATGTTTCTTTCCATTGTTGAAGGTTCTTTTCATGGTGTCAGAGTCTCGCGTGAATGAAGTGCAAAAGTTGGCCTGTCCATTGTCTTTCATGTTTGATGTTTGTCTTTTGTCAAGAATTATAAGGCCAACTGCATGAATGAATTACAAGAAAAAAGTTCCGGTTGTTCCAGTATCAATAAAGATTAATAGGCTTGGTGTGTGTGTGACATGGAGGAGAGTTTCAGAAAAAAAACTTGAGAAAACCTTGCTTAAAACACTGACCGAGCAGATTAAAATCATAAAAATGCAATGTCTTTGTCAGTTCAGGATAAAAAAAAAAAAAAGGAAAAGAAAAATAAAAGAGAGAAAAACTACTTTTAAAAAGGTTAAAAGAACTAGAACAGCACTCAGAAAAATAGCACTATAAACCTAATGTGGGAACAAATACTTAAAATCCGGAAAGAGAAAGATAGGTTGGAAGAGCAAAAACTGCAACTGGTGAGTATGGTATATTTAATGTTGATGAGAAGCAATCTGAAATCTGAAACTAGCAGAAATAAGTCCAAAGAAGCATAATCCAAAATATCTGAAACAATCAGGAATAAAAAAAATAAAATAAAAAAATAAAAACTGAAATAAGGAGGAAATAAGCAAAGCTTTAATGGGCTAAAACCAGCTGAAAAATAGCTAAACAAGAGCATGGTTTTGCTAAATTAGGGTGAAAAGTTGGATTAAAAAATGTAGAATTAGCTGAAAAAGCTGAAACAGGCTATATACAGAAATTATTAAGTTAAATACCTTTGATACCAGCACATTTTCTTCATGTCTCAATAAAAGCACTGTCCTGCTTGTTATTTAAATCTAACCCAAGAGAAAAAGTTATTTAATTGTTCCCATGTATATATCTTTAAAAGAAAAAATATATAATAAGTAAACTTGAAAAGAAAAGTTTAATTAAAAGGACTCAGCACTGAAGACATGTACAAAAAAAACAAAAAAAAAAAAAACAGAGGGAGGAAAATAATAACTACTGTATTTTTAGCCTGTATGACATATTTATGGATTGTTTTTTCTTCTTAAACTTTTCACAAACTATCCGAGGATTAAATATGAAACAAAGATTGAGGCGCTGAGGTTAGAACAAAAGTTTATTTAGATACAGCAGTTAAATGGAGTAACAAATGTGGTCTTCACCTCCTCAGCAGTGGGGCTGGTGCCCTGAAACACAGAATAAACATTACATTAAAATAGTTTACACTTCTCCATTATAACAGGATTAGATAATTTTCTACAGCGTGAATGTGGGTGAAAAGAAAATTAGAACTTCAGCTCCGAACGAGGGTCTGGTCTTAACCAGGCTAGAAGGCCTCGGGACGTGTAACAGTTTTTTGAATAAACAAATAAAATATTTGCGGACAATTCGAGACAAATTGATTAGCGTCGAATGAACCTTCACGGTTGGAAGGATTGATCAAAAAGGATTATGGCATTCTATCTCAATAATTTTAGGTTATAACACTTAAACAAACTGGAAATTTGGAAATTGCAATGGGACCTTCCGTTAGCATAGCATAGACTGTCCAACAGCGGACATTTTATAACTTTGTAACGATAGACAGCTCACAGCGGATTCGCTTAACAAAGCATACAGAGTGACGTCGTGTAGAGAAACGATAAGCAGAGAGTGGATTACCAATTTGGAAGACGTACTTTTGTGAATAGCTCCAGTGAATGTACACGTCTTGCGGTCACGCAAAAGACAGTCGTTTCCTGTACAGCCTGAGTAGGGTTGCCAGGTGAGAAATGTAGGATTATCGTACACCCATCATAAACAAAATAAGTATGCTCTATAGTCACTCTATTGTTGAATACCGTAGCGTTTAACAGTAAACAGGCACTCACAGCTTTGTGGCGTCAGTACTGGGGGGGAACCATAGACATTAATACGCATTATTGTCTGGTGGCAAATAATGAGCTCTACAGAAAGTCTTCTGTCACATTTAGAAAAGCACGATTAGCTGGAATTCCAAGACGCCTTCAGGGTTCACAAAAAACTCAGACAGACAGTTGCGACAGGCTGATGGAAACCAATCATAACTACACGTTCGCAGAATGGCCAAATGATTGTATTTTTGGCCTTTTTCGGGATTATCGATCGTACATCGTACAGAGGGCAAAATTGTCGTACAAATACGAAAATTACCGTACAGCTGGCAACACTGAGCCTGAGTATAATGGAGACCCCTGATGGATGAAAAGAATAAGGTTTTGCAGATTCCAGCACAAAAATCATGCTTTCAAAACTGTTGTAATTTTTCTGAGGCAACATGCGGCACTTGAACGCCTCCTCATTGAACACAGCAGCGAGCCCTCCTCCTCTTCCAGATCCACGCGGAGCGCTCAGGTGGGCGTAGCCATTTGGGAGAAGCTCAGAGAAGCAGCTGTTGTCTCCAGCTTTCTGCCAGGTTTCCGTAATCAAAAATATGGTACTTGTCACTTCTTTACCCAACATTATCTTAGTTTAAAAATCTGGCATTAAAAACAAGAGTGATATAAATTCTTTCCAGGAATGCTAGGTCTTTAACTTAATGATTGAAGTTCTACAGAAATAGTACCGGTATATGAAAATACTGAACAACCTTATATTTTTACCATAGCATCCTCGGTTTAAAACTACCAACAACCTTTTCACTTTTTTCAGTTTTAAATCTTGTACAGTGGTCATTGATTGTTTTTATAGCAAAAAATTTAACTTCTATGTGACACATCTTTACTTAAAAAGAGAAGATGCCTCTAGTAACATTTATGACACCAGAAGGCTGTGAGCTGCCATGTTCAGTTGTATGGAGCATGAATGCAGATAAAGGTCTAGAAAAGGGGATGTTTCCGTTCACTCACTGGTTTCCTGCTCATGGCTTTGGCTGTGTGTGTGTGTGTGTGTTGTTCTCAAATACTATTATAGAAGGAATGGAGAGAGTTTCATTCACAATAACTTTGTAGCACATACCAGAGGGTCTGACTTCTACTGTCAATCCAGTGTTTTACATTACATTTATCTACATTATCAGTGCATTACAACCTGATGTGAATGTAGAAAACACTATTTTCCCCAAAGTTGGGTTGGGATCCCACTATGAGTTACAAAAATCAAATGAGGAGTCCTCAGATGAATTCAAGAAATCAAACCAATTTTTTTTTTAAATTCATTTTACATTCTGTATTAAAAAAACATTTGACATGTAATATGAAAAAGAAAAAAAAAAACATAAAATGAAAGGTGGCAGAAAGAAGAAGAAATCTTATTATATCT
>JBBPBX010077903.1:0-16759 GCA_038048925.1 Garcialebias charrua | reverse complement strand
TTCTTACTGGTTAAATGAAAACGTTTTAACATGTATGTCACTTCTTACTGGTTAAATGAAAACGTTTTAACATGTATGTCACTTCTTACTGGTTAATTGAAAACGTTTTAACATGTATGTCACTTCTTACTGGTTAAATGAAAACGTTTTAACATGTATGTCACTTCTTACTGGTTAATTGAAAACGTTTTAACATGTATGTCACTTCTTACTGGTTAAATGAAAACGTTTTAACATGTATGTCACTTCTTACTGGTTAAATGAAAACGTTTTAACATGTATGTCACTTCTTACTGGTTAAATGAAAACGTTTTAACATGTATGTCACTTCTTACTGGTTAATTGAAAACGTTTTAACATGTATGTCACTTCTTACTGGTTAATTGAAAACGTTTTAACATGTATGTCACTTCTTACTGGTTAAATGAAAACGTTTTAACATGTATGTCACTTCTTACTGGTTAATTGAAAACGTTTTAACATGTATGTCACTTCTTACTGGTTAAATGAAAACGTTTTAACATGTATGTCACTTCTTACTGGTTAATTGAAAATGTTTTAACATGTATGTCACTTCTTACTGGTTAATTGAAAACGTTTTAACATGTATGTCACTTCTTACTGGTTAATTGAAAATGTTTTAACATGTATGTCACTTCTTACTGGTTAATTGAAAATGTTTTAACATGTATGTCACTTCTTACTGGTTAATTGAAAATGTTTTAACATGTATGTCACTTCTTACTGGTTAATTGAAAATGTTTTAACATGTATGTCACTTCTTACTGGTTAATTGAAAATGTTTTAACATGTATGTCACTTCTTACTGGTTAATTGAAAACGTTTTGTCAAAACGTCTGAAAAAGTGTATGGAAAGTGAAGCGGCTTCTGGAGCTTCAGCTCAGTTCTTCAAGACAAAGATCAAATACTGTAAATGGAAGCAGACTCGGGACTGATCACAGTGAAACTCCTGTTCTTCATTTTTATCAGAGAAATGTTCCTCACACGGAGGAACATGGACACATGAACATTTTGCTTGGAGAACAAAGATTGAGGGACTTGACTCACGTTTTTTCTCTCCATTCTCTCAAATAAATGGGTTAACAAAAAGTTCAGACTATTTTCTAGCAGTAAATCTGTTCTATTTTAAATGTATATAGAACTGAGACTCTCTTCCCCTCAGCACGTAGCTGTAGAGGCTGCAGAGGAAGCTTCTCAACACAGTGTCTTAACTCCTGCCTCACAGATGATGTAAAGGAGCGGATGGATGTGTAATAATTTAACCTGACAAAGTCGTGGTGGATTTTCTTTCAGTTTTGTGAGTTCTTGTCCCAACTCTGCTGAGACAGTCCAGGTTGATGTCAGGTTGTCCACTGTGGTTGTTCAACCTTCAAACCACCATCTCTAATCCAAATATACAGTATATTTAGAATAAACATTATTTAGGTTTTGTGTGATTTAGAATCAGTTCTGTAATGAAGTTGCTCTTCATCCTGCTTTGTTTGGCAGCTGTTGCAGATGCCATCAGAACAAGTCTGGGACCCAAAGGAATGGACAAAATGGTGAGAGGACAGATGTCCAACTTTACTCTGAGTTCACACTTTATCCTGGAGATATGAGTAACCACGTGAAAACCTCTGGATGTTTCAGATCCAGGATGAGAAAGGTGATGTAACTATTACCAATGATGGAGCCACCATCTTGAAGCAGATGCAGGTGCTCCACCCTGCTGCCAAAATGGTAATGTCTTCTACTTGAACTTGACACATTGTTGAAGCCTTCATGAGTTAATCTGGACTGCTCTGATGTGTCAGCTGGTAGAACTGTCCAAAGCCCAGGACATTGAAGCTGGTGACGGCACCACCTCTGTTGTGGTGATTGCTGGAGCGCTGCTCGATGCCTGCTCCAAGCTGCTGCAGAAAGGTGAGACAGAGTGGGGGAGGGACTGGGTGTAGCAGCAGTGTTGACGCTGTGCTCTCTGCTTGGACAGGTATCCACCCCACCATCATCTCTGAGTCCTTCCAGAAGGCTGTGGATAAGGGCGTGGAGGTGCTGACAGCCATGAGCCGGCCCGTGGAGCTGAGTGACCGTGAGACGCTCCTGAACAGCGCCACCACCTCCCTGTGCTCCAAGGTGGTGTCGCAGTACTCCAGCCTGCTGGCACCCATGAGCGTCGATGCCGTCATGCGAGTCATCGACCCGGCTACGGCCACCGGCGTGGACCTGCAGGACATCAAAATCATCAAGAAGCTTGGGTGGGTGTCGTTTTGAATTCTCTTTATTTCTCCATGGAGACGTTTTAAAGTTTATATTTAGAGCGTTGTTTTGTTCTCAGAGGGACCATTGACGACTGTGAGCTGGTGGAAGGGTTGGTGCTGACCCAGAAGGTGGCCAACACCGGCGTGACCCGGGTCGAGAAGGCCAAGATCGGCCTCATCCAGTTCTGTCTGTCGCCTCCCAAGACTGATGTGAGTCAGCTGCTGCTTTGGTTTATTTCAGGTCCTTAACCACAGTGAGTCGTGTGGTGGTCCACATGAAGTTTGTCCTGAACCACAGTGAGTCGTGTGGTGGTCCACATGAAGTTTGAAATGACTCTTCAGTTCATCTGGAAGGTCTGGACATGTCATGTACTCCAGACTCCAAACACAATGAAAATCATTTCCAGTGATGAAACTTTGTTTCATTGGATGGAAAATAAAATGGAAACAATTTGCCCAACTCTTAAAAATGTTTGTGCTCATCTGTCTCTGCCCCCCCCCCTCCCCCCTCTAAAAAACAGATGGACAACCAAATTGTGGTGTCAGACTACGCCCAGATGGACCGGGTGCTGCGGGAGGAGCGCACCTACATTCTGAATTTGGTGAAACAGATCAAGAAGGCCGGCTGCAACGTGCTGCTCATCCAGAAGTCCATCCTTAGGTAGAACCAAACTCCTCTCTTGGTTTTCATGGAACGGTGGCGACGTGTCACTAACATGTTCGGTCCTGTGGCAGAGATGCGCTGAGCGACCTCGCTCTGCACTTCCTTAACAAGATGAAGATCATGGTGGTGAAGGACATTGAGAGGGAGGACATTGAGTTCATCTGTAAGGTGAGTGTTTGTGGTGATAAATGCTGCCGCTGGTCCAGCTGGACTCATCTGATTCACAGATGTCAAAGTCAAGGCACGCGGGCCAGATCCGGCCCTCAAATTAATTATTTATGGCCCCCTGGATGATATTTAATTACTATTAGAAACAGGACACAGCCGCCCGCTGGTGTTTTGCACGCACATCACTACATTCCCCACAATGCAACTGTAGTAGGGGTGGGGCCGATCCGGAGTAGTGTCTCATGAACCCAGAGTAATAAATCTGCGTTCCAGTTACCTCGTATTGTGGGAATTTCCCAGTTCCCAGTGGTAGATTGAAACCGGAACGCCCGCTCTAGTGGTAAACTCCCACTCGTAAAGTGGGAGAATTTTTTCTGCTCCCAGTTTCCATTTCAAGATGGCGGATACTCGCGTCTTAAGTAAATAAACACCTAAACTTTTGCTAAAATAACAGTTCTAAAATGTTGCGTGTATTTAATCACACAGTGAAGTGAAGACGTTTGTTTTTGTTTTCTTAGCTGTAAAGCCAGTTTTTCTTTTTTCCCAACGATTTACATTAAAGAATTAGAGAAAAATATATATTAAATCAATTACCTTCGGCGGTCATCATCCTCCTCTGACATGTTCTGTGTCAGGAGTGCATATCTGGTTAGTAATTTATTATATTCGGAAACGGCAACAAAAACAAAGCGTGCGTCCATCTTGATTTTCCACTGGGAGAACCGGAATGTGTTTTCAAGTGGTAGCTTGGGAAATGACGTCACTACCACTTCCCAGTTTCCAGAATACGAGGTAACTGGAACGCAGCATAAGACCCACCTCACGTCACATTCAGGAAATCCATTTCATAGTTTGCAGCCAGCTACAATGTGCAGCAGCACTGTAGCTAACAGCTAGCTAACTTTTCATCGTAACACGTCTGCTGTGTGGAAGTGTTTTTCACTAGAAACACCACAAAACAAGACCGCAACGTGCAATGTCTGCAGAGCCACTGGACCAAGAGGAGGAAGCTCGGTCGTGACCTACAATACAACAAACTTAATCAAACTTTAAACTGCGGTAAATGTATTTTATGTTGGACATTCAAGCTCCGTGGTTTCAGAGGTGTCTTCTTTTCGTTCAGTCCAAAGAAGACCGTTTGATTTCAGTCTGCCCGTCTCGTCGGAGGAGGGGCAGACTGAGCGCGCCTGACCGAAATCAGACCGCCTGCCTCAGACTGAACGAGAAGAACACATCGCTGAAACCACGGAGCTCGAATGTCCACCGATCGGTTGATAAACTTCATCGTAATTAATGAGCAACCACTATCAGTTGTAGAAAACCAAGGATTTCACAGCTTGATACTTGCAGAAAGTTTACCCTCCAGGAGATATTTATCAGTACAACAGTGATGATGATTATCCGATCAGTCGTATCCGACTTTCGGTCATTTTATGATTCTTCATACTCCACGCCTTCCTGTCTTTCACCAATTCTTTCAATTCCGCAATTGGCATAGTCGTTGTTGTCATGATAGTGTCGAGCCATCTTGTTCTTTGGCGGCCTTGTCTTCTTTTCCCACTGACTTTTCCCAGCATCACTGACGTTTCTAAAGAATCAGCGCGCATCACATGGCCAAAATATGAGAGCTGCTGTTTGGTGATTTTGCCCAATAATGACATTGCCGGTTTGACGCGGTCCAAAACTGCCTTGTTCTTCATCATGGCAGTCCAAGGTATTCTTAGCATTCTCCTCCAACACCAAAGTTTGAATGCTTCGACTTTTCTCTTCTTTTCTAAGCGTCCAACTTTCGCAACCATACATCATTATAGGGAAGACAATGGCGTTGACCAATCTGACTTTTGTTGCATTGCTAATATCCTTGCTCTTCCAGATCTTTTCCATTGCCTGCATTCCCTGTCTACAACAGTAGACAATCATTAAAAAAACATGAAAACAAAAACAGCTACATTATAAAGCAAAATACTAAAAACAGGAACATGTCTTTGTTGGTTTATACCATGAACTAAGCAGATGTTTAATCAAATATCCACTTTATTTTATTTATATTCTTTATTCATTACAAGTTCAAATTTAAAATAACATAAAAAAACTATTTACAATTCCACGTAAATAAAAAATCAAACATTACATGAAATGAAGCCGAAGAAGATAAAATCTTATGTCTGCCCCTTTTTTTAACAAAAATAATTCAAACAACAATAATCCACAAAAAATATTACACAATAAATAACTCGTCATACTTTACCATTGATAAATTTTGAAACAAACCAATTTATTTATATTTTTCCAAAAACCTAATTTTATTCATTTTTAAAAAATAGTCATTGTTTTTGCAACTTTCATATCGTTCTCTAAACCATTCCATAGACCTATTCCATAAATTATAGTAGACCTACTCTTTAAACTAGTTCTATGTTGTGGCATAACAAAAATATCAGTACCCGTAAGATTGTAAGTACTCTGTCTTTTAACAAAAAACGTTTGGATATGTGAGGGTAATGTGAAGTTCTGTGCCTTGTATAATAAGAGAATATTGTAGTCAACCAGATCATAAAATTTCAGTAATTTTAATTTGCAAAACACTTTAAAGCAATGGAATAAAAAACAAACGTTTTGTTAAAAAAAAAAAGTTTCTAGGCTCAATCATCCAGGTAGATAACAAAAAAAGTTACCGGTAAATCATTTCATCTGGACCAGTTTCTTTAAGGGAGAAACGTTTCCTCTTCCATCCAGAGGACTTCATCAGTCTGTGGCCTGCCAACCAGATCTGTCCCATAAGTAGCCTTCACTGCTGAGTTTCAGGACAACTTCCTGTTGGAATCTCAGAAGTAGACTTTTGACATGTGCAAAAGGACCCATCTGTCCAAAACACTATCATCATGTAGAACAGTCAAATGTTTTAGGGCTGATGGCCGACTTGCTACTTACAGAAACAGCCTGAGGACAACCAAGGCCGAAATGGTTCAGAAAAAAAGGTTTGTAGGCTCAATCATCCAGGTAGATGACAAAAGGTTAAATCATGTTGTGTTAGCAGGATTTAATTTTAACTCTGAAACTTATAAAACTTAGCGGTACCTCAAGTTGCCTTTTTGGACATGCATGCATATATTTGTACAAATTGTAATTGAGAGGAGATTATTACAGCCTCATATAAAATCAATGATGATGTAAAGGGGTTAAAGGGGGGGTCAGTTTAATACTGACCTCCTTTTTACCTTAATTAATTTACTTATTCAGATTGAATAGTAAATTCACGGATTCTCTTCTTTTTCAGTTTATTCAATATTTCTGTGATCTTTATGATGGATAAATAAACAGAGCCATTAAGTGACAAAGACGTTAACTTAGTTTGATATGTCAAAGAGACACTATCATTTATTTAGAATAAATCAACTAAATTAACACCATTACACTTGATTGACATGATTTCACTTTCTTTCAATTTAAAACGTCAGCACACTTAAATTCAACACAACAGACATAAATATTGGATGTTAACATATTTAGTCTGTGGGCTCTTTTAGCTTAAAAATATAGTTTCCAGCTTAGATAGAGAGGGGAAAGAGTAGGAGGAATAAGAGGTTGGAGAGATTAAGTTATTTATCTCGAGTGTAACCAGAGATGACACATTCCATCCGACTTCGGCTAAATCCCAGGTACGTTTGTAAACCGCTCTTTACCTTTTGACGATGCGTCTGATAAAGATATTGCCAGCCTCCCAGGTGCACGGAGTCCTTCCGGCCCTCGTACGTCTGAACTGGTCGTTTACTTCCAACGTCTCCTCGGATCCGCGTCAGCCGTCAGAAACATGTGGCAGCTTCTGGCTGACTTCAAGACGAGATGTTTCTCAAAGGAAGTTCATTAAGAACTTTGGAGCTTTTGCTCGGGGAACTGGATGGAGACGTCCATCAGTTCTAGCTGACAAGTTAGTCTTTGGCTCTTGACCAAGCTTGACCAGCTGCAAGGCAGAGAGCTTTCAGGTCTCCGTCCATTCAAACTCTTTGTCCATTCAAAGACTGAAGCGTTTCCGCACAGTTAGAACTTAAAAGCAGGAACACAGAGAGGAGTTCACTTGCTTTATCAAACCCAAGGTTACAAGCCAGCAGCAGAGAGAAATGTTTAGGAAAAAAGACAGATAACGCTGGAGCCCTGCTCATCAGACTGTCTCTGAGTTTCTAAACAAAACCGTCCGGTCTCTGTGACCCGAAGGCTTCACCTTTAAACACAGCAGTGAAGACAGTAATTAACACATTTCAGAATAACACAGCATAAAAGCACATATCATGAAAATGAGAAAAGTTATTCTTGATTACATTAGAATAAAATCAAGATATAGAAATAGTCTCTTTTAGTGACTATATGTCCTCAGATTATAACTAATGGAATAATTGTGTTAAATGTCCTGCTTTACTGAGAGGTCAGTAAAGGTCATCACTGGACAGTTCAAAAGTACACAGGTGTCTTAAAAGTGGACAAGGTCATGTCCACTACAATGATGATGATATCAGAACGGGATCAGTATCGGGTGGTATCCCGATTTAGGTTTTTGGGATTGGATTGGAAGTTAAAAAATATATAAAAAATGGATCGGTGCATCCCCTACTCATGGACCTTACCAAGCTCCGCCCACAGGGCCGCGTTTCATTGGCTAATGCCCATAACACGTCACAGCGCAGCTACCACGTGCGTGCCGGTCTCACAAAACAAATGCTACGGTAGTAATAAACACATGCTAACTTACATTGCTAGCTAGCATATGTGCAGAATTTTTTTGCGTCAAGGCTGGAAAAATGGTCCTCCACCGTCAGTGGGGGTATCTGTACAGGAGATGTCAGGTACCCTGACCGTATTTGTGGAAGTAAAATTCACCGTTTCCCTATATGTGAAACTGAATGCCTTGCTTGGATCAAAGCTTGTGCACGACCACAAAACTGAACAATTATTTCTTTCACCAGCAGAGAAGGGTTGACCTGCTTTTGAAACCTGCTAGTTAACAACACGCGGTCACGATGAGAGAAAGCCACAGTTCACTGAACGTCCTGGAAGTTGGGAAGAAACAGCTCTGCTAACTCCACATGAGCTAGCTAACACAACGAGCTCTACTGTCGATTTCACCTAAAACTGCACAAAATCGTGACACGAAGGCTGGATTTTAACTAACACACCGAACGGCTGAGCTCGTTAGCCCTCACAAAAGTCGCTGTCGGCGTGTTTAGCAGCTAAAGCAGCAACGGCTAACCAACCACTTAAGGAATGAATGGAGATTACAGTTAGCATTAGCTTTGCGACCAAGGCACACACAAACTTTTGCCAACAACAGAAATCACTGATTTCAAAAGTAACCCTCAAAACCATGAATGCCTGACTTACCCAGCCTTGCAGGACAATAGGCATCAGTGATCCTGTCCACAGCTGTAATAATGCTGAGCGAGCGTGTGAGGAGCTGATGTTTTCCTCATCAGGTGGTAGCATTTAGCTGTGACGCGCACGCTGTTGGAAGCATCGCGTGGCTCAAACAACTTGATAACGTCCAAAAAAAAAAAACATGAACTTGTTGGTTCCCCTGTCCATTGTCATGGCTGATATTTTGTTGGAATCTGGCAGAAATGATACACTATTTGACTCAGAAATACCCTGCAGAGAGTCAGTCGACGCCATGTTTCCATTGAAACTAATGCTGCGCTTGGGAGACATGCAGACCGGTCGGAGCTTGGGGGCGTTTCTGGGCGGAGCTTGGTAAGGTCCATTATCCATTTTTCAGTTCAGTCTTATACTGCCATCAAGTGGTCGAAAAAAGTTACTACATTCAAAACAAAGTAACCATTTCCTCTTAAAGCTGCAGTCTGCAGTTTCTGTGGTGCAGTCTGTAACTTTTCTAACAATATAGTTTTAACATATTTCTTCACTCTATCACTATCTACTGACAGACTGATGTTAGACAAAGTAATCTCTGAAAAAAACTATAGTCCCCTTGCTTCTCTATCAGCATTTATAAAAACACTAAAAACACAGAGTGACCTGGCCTTAACCAGCCAATAAAAACAGTTATTTTCATGCACGAGCTTCCCACGCCTGTCCCAGCCCCAGCGAGACAAGGGGCTGACTTGATCCTGTTTATAAGAGCGTCCATAGCCTGCTGCTGTTTGTCAGTCCAGACAAATGGAACGTCTTTCTTAAGGAGTTCAGTCAGTGGCTTTGCAAGGTCTGCATAGTTCTCTATGAACTGGTTCGAGTAGTTACACACGCCAAGAAAACTTTGTAGTTCTTTGAGACTGGTGGGGACTTTGAGATTGTCAAGGCCTTGGGTGCGAGTCAGCTGTGGTTGTACTCCGTCTGGACCTACAAGTAGGCCAACGTAGTCCACCTTGGTTCTGCACCACTGGCACTTCGACAGTGATATTTTAGCACCAGCAGTTGTTAGCTGATTCAGAACGTGGTCGATCTCAGCCAAATGTGAGTCCAGTGTTGGCTGCCTCAAAAGGACATCGTCCACGTAGATCAGTGTTCCACGCTCGTGGGCGTCTGGACATGCTTTGTTCAAGAAGATGTTGAACTCTGCAGGTGAGTTAGCGTAGCCAAAGGGACACCTGTTAAAGGTGTATTGACGGCCACCAAAAGTGAAAGCTAGTTTGTACTGGTCCTCGGCGCGCACAGGGATGGTCCAAAAACCAGAGGCGACGTCGAGGGTCGAGAAGTACTTACCATTGGTGACCTTGGGCAGTTCCTGTTGGAGTTGCGTCATAGGCCATCTGGATAAGGGAACTTGTTTGTTTAGCTTTCGGTAGTCTATAGTGAGTCTCCACTTACCATTTGGTTTTAACACCGGCCATAAAGGCGCAGAGTAAGTGCTGTTACAGTATCGGATGATACCTTTTCCTAACAGGTCAGCAATGATTTCCCTGATAGGTTGATGTGCTGCCAGAGGAATCTTGTATTGTCTGACAAATGCAGGTGGAGCATCAGGCGGGGTTGGAATGCTCACTGTGTGGAGCGTGGTCAACCCACAATCCATCGAGTCAGTTGAGAATGATTTTTCATATTTTAGCAGAACTTTGCGAAGTTTGTCCCTGTCTTCATCAGTTTCCAAGGCGTCGGCCTGAGCGACCACCTGGTCTATCTGTGAAGCAAATGAGAGCGGTTCTTGTTCTCTGGGGAGCTCCAGTGAGTCCCCTTCAGTGTCATAAAACCTGTCAACAGGTAGTGCACTGTAAGTTTGAGGGCCTAGACTTTCTCCTTGGTTGAAACCGAACCTGTGGACAATGTCCCGGTCGGACTCAGTGGGGGAGAAAAGAGCTATGGCCTGTGTTGGTTTTGTGAACAAGACTCGCCCCGAATGATGACTTGGGATCAAGTTTTCTGGGAGTCCTCCCAGAAATGGAATGCTTAGTTCAAAATCATGAAAATCAGTAGAGATCAACCATCCTAGCTGTGAGCGCTTTGGGATCAGTACCTCTTCTGTGCTCGTGTTACACACAGCGACAGTCGTGGTTCTGCCGTCGAGGGTCACTTGGCATGTGGCCTCCATGGACAGTCCTAAGTTGAAAAACATAGGAGATGGTTGAAAGCATGCCTGTTTTGTTCTAATAGCCTGTCCTTTCATGATGTGAATCATCACCGGCTTGTTCATAACCTGAGGTGGCACCACAGTGTTATGGCTGTTAGCAACCTGGCAGACCTCTGGAATGGTCTGTCCAGCCTTAAGGTTCTCTGTGGTTAACACAGGAGAGTCCTTCGTGGCTGTATCTAGTGACCACAGTGCATTGTTGTTGACGTCCACTCGGACACCTAATCTTACCAAAATGTCGGAGCCTATGTAGGTTGCATGTGGTAAGTTCGGGACCACGAGGAACGGGTGATCCAGTTCTCGTTGGTTCCAGATTAGTTTAAGGTCAATGATCCCTTTAGCAGTCATTACCTGTTTATCGTTGGGGTCTAACGGGAAGCGGAAAGCCTTTTTGTTCATTCCGAGACCCAACTGTTTCTTAACCAAGGTTCCAAAGAAAGCTTGGCTGATCGCTGATTTCTCCGTCCAAGGGGACAGAACAGCATCATCGGTGTGGGATCCTTGAATCTCAACACCTTTGACTACCTGTGGTAGGTAGTGTTCGGTGAGTGCCAACTGTTTCAGCTCGCAGAGGGGGCTCTCTTGTTGGACCTCTACTGCCTCACCTGTAGTTGGAGGTTCACCCACAGGGATTGTGCTCTCGTCTGAGCATTCCCTTTTGCCTTCCGCGGTACCTGCCGTTAGACGGTCAGTGTTACTCTGTGTAGGCATATCGATCGGCAGTGGTTGACTCACTCTGGTCCACATTGTCTGATCGCCATAATCTATAACCGCGTCGAAGCGGTTTATAAAGTCTTGGCCAACCAAAAATGGGCATGAGTCAACGGTGGACACGTATACCGGGTGGTATAGTGTCGTCTCACCAATCTGCATGTGAACCATTGCTATAGCTGTTAGGGTTGTACTCGTCTCCGAGAGACCCTGCAAAACTATAGCACATTCTCTGAGGGGTATTTCCCTGTCAACACCGCTAGCGGCCAGCCGCAGCTCTTCTAACAGTGTGGGTGACATAACGGATATGTCTGCCCCACCATCCAAGAGGGCCTCTTTTCTGAGGATCCCTTCCAACGTGATGGACAGGTAAGCCTTCTTAGCGGGCCCCTTTCTGATAATGTCACACAGGAACTCACCAGGTTGTCTCCGACGTTTATCACGCCTACCCCTGACTGTGTGACCTTCATTTATCAGTACTGTTAGTGCAGACACACATGGGTCTGACTGTTCAGTTCGTGGCGAGCCACTTTCAACGGTGAGTGAGCTTTCCCCCCCTTTTTCTGACGAGGGGTGCTCAGGCTCCGTAGCAATGAAGTCATGGTTACAGTCAACGTTCTGTTGACTGTCACATTCTGGACTGTCAACGATTCGACTGTCATTACCCTGATTGTCAGCATCCTGGCCACCAATGTCTTGGTGACTGCCAGCAACTGTGGCATTGTTGTTGTTAGAATGTTCAGAGTTACTATCAATGATAGTGCTACACATCACACCGGGTTTGTTCTCATTTTTAGTATTTTCCCACGTGTCGAACATCTGACGTATTTCCTCCTTGACTTCTGGGGACAGAGGGCTACGGCCTTTCCTCCGGGACTTCTGCGATTTTTTGTCTGTCTCGGACTGTTCAGTTTGAGGGGTAGGGGGAGCAGGTCCACGGCGTGGGGGCCCCTTCCGGGCCCAGACTGGCTTCGGGTGTCCCCTCTGGGACCACCCTTGGTTCGGGGGTTCCTGCTGGGACCACCCTTGGTTATATGGGTTACCCTTGTACCCATAATCTTTACTCGTTGGACGCGCACCCCCCTTTTGATCCTTTTGTTCACCCTCCGTGTTTTGCTTGAGCCACCTTGGGTTTTTCCTCAAGCGGACACCCCCACTTTGTGGTTTGTCAGGGTGAAAGGTCTGTTTCTTTTCGCCTGTCGGTGGATAGGGAGCTGGTGCTCGCGTCCCTTCCAGTTCCAGCGATTGGGAGTCGGCTCTCGCACTCGTGAACACCTCTACGGGTGTTCTGCATTCCATGCGGGCCTCGAAAACATTTACGGCGCATTGTTTCATTTCCTTGATGGTCTTGTCTCTGAAATTAGCCATCACTTGAACTGACTCTTTTATATCAGGGTGGAGGTTTTTACCGAAAAGGTATTTAAAACCTACGTCGTCCTCCATGCCCGGTTCATTGCGATTACCAAAGAAAGCCTGGAACATTCTCTGGTAATATGCCTGTGGATGCTCCTTCTTACCTTGCACGACCTTCTCGGCATCAGGGTAGCCACCAGGCCCCATGTTTGGAGTGAACTCTCGTATAAGAGTATCACGCAACAGTTTGTAATCTGTTTTTATGGCGTCCGGTTGGCGAACAATGAAGTTATATACAGGCCAGTCTGCGGTGAGCCTGATCAGCGCAATTTTATCCTCAGCAGTAGCATTTGGAAAATTACCCAGCTGGAAATCAAGAGAGTCTAGGTAGTTCTTTGTATAGATTGAACCCAACGGCCCTGGCTCAAAGCGTTGAATGTATCTAGAAAGCTTCTGGAGTTCAGGTATTGGAATAGAAAGTTTAGCATCATTGCTATTCCCATTTACCTGTGATCCATGTGCAGGTGTTGATGTTGAGGACGCAAGTCCCTGCTCCGACTGGCGGGTCTTAACAGGTACGGTGAGCTGTTCTGCATCACCGCGTGGAGGTGGTGGGGGTGGTGGTGTGATGCCTTGAGAATGCTTTGCCACAACATCCACCCACCTCTCCCTTTCTTTAAAGAGGTTTTCTTTAGTTAAGGTCAGTTCCACCTTACTTTCAGTCAATTCTCTGCGTAAACAATCAACTGCAGTTTGTAGCGCTGTGCACTGTTCACTGAGTTTTCTATTTTCCTCGAATTGAGTGCTCTCTTTTAGTTGTTCTTTTAATTTATCATACTCTATTTTCAACATTGTGCACCGGGTGTGGGCTTCTTCTCTTTTTTCCTTGTTCTCTTGTAGATCTTTAGACATCGATTGTACCTGTTGCTGTAATATTTCATTCTCTCTGATAGAATCGTCATATTTTTGTCCTCTGGACCGAATGTTTTCTTCATATGAATGTGTTTGCAACAGTATTTCATTGTTTAAACGTTCAATCTCTGTATTTGTCGTTTTCTTGTATGACACAAACTCTGAAGTGGTACCTTCGTGTTTAGTTTTCTCATCAGCCAGTTTATTTTTTTCATCAGCCAGTTCATCCTCAAGGTCCCCACTCTTATACAGTTCATGGTCCAGTCTGGTCTTCAACAGAAAGGCCAATTTGACAGTACGGTCGGCGCTGAGCTTTTTTCCACCTTTTTTGATTATGCCTGTTGCTAGACTTTCTAACTCTGTGTCCAGAGTCGGGGTGTCCATTGCTGCTACCTCCTCACCATACTTCACGAGTGTTTTCATTAGCAGTTTTAAGGCATTATCAACACAATCTGTGTCCTCTGACTCAGACTCTGAATCCTCCTGCGCTGGGATTTTCTCCTCAACCGGCGCTGGAGTTTGCTCACCATCAGCATCCTCCAAGGATGAGGATGGAACAACTTCATCTGATTGTTTATCCATATTTGTTTTGAGTCTGTAAAAATCAACAAGCTGGTACATGCAGGTGTTATTCGAAAAAGAAATTCGTTATCAAATTAACCTCACTGTTGTAAACGTACACAGAAAAACGTTAAAAATGCTATTTTTAACCAAAAGTGTACAGTGTATGCCAATGCTGTTTAAAATTTTGAATGTGGAAATGCTCTGCTCTCCATCAACTTTTCTTTTTTATTTAATCTGAAAATCAAATAAAAGATGCTTTTTTGAGTGTTATTTTAAATCTCTTCAGTATTTAAAATGAGCATCAATTGTTCGTCTGTACCTCTGTTTTCAAAAATTCTTTATTTAAAATAAACAGGAGTTTTTGTTTGTGTACAGAACAATTTTAAAGCTGGTAATTTTCACCATAAAAAATGCTGACTTTATGATGTGTTGAGAGAAAACTCATCTATTAACGTCCAGCAGGGGGCAGCGTCGCGTATGTTATCACGAAGCGACTGAGTTTAAATCAGTACATGGAAAGAAAACAACCTATTAGGGTTAGTTTTCAGTAAGAACGTGATAATTGCTCGAACCGCTTTCTTGTCAGAGACAAGTTTATGTTGCTAGACAGTGTTGATGGCTTCAGATGAGTGTTTAAGTGTGTGTTCGTGTGTGAACGAGTGTGAGCCAGCGAGTGTGACCTGTCACTCAAAGTGCGGCACCTGGAAGTGACGACAAAAATGGGCGGGCCCACGCAGCGTGCGTAGCGCGTCACCAGCTTCTTACGTGAGCGAGGCGGAGCTCGCTACAACATACGTGACGTCAACAAATCAATCACAGCATATGTAGTTCATTCTCCAAGCATAAATGGCGAATGTAGTTTTTCTTACCTTCGACCAATGTAGTACCGGAAATGACGACAAAGTGGGCTGGTCGCAACGGCGTGCGACGTGATTGACAGCTCACAACAGCGAATCAGCGTTCGCCACAAGAGTGATTGACAGCACACAACAGCGAATCAGCGTTCGCTACAAGAGTGATTCACAGCACACAGCACTCGTATCATCCAATCACAGCTCATAAACGGACATGAGACACGTCTTCTTAACGTTAGCTTGCACAGCAGACCACAACTTTATAGACTCTTAAAACAACTCAAACGCTACAATTTAACTTCCCAAAATTCTGAAACATGCGGCGCGCACATCTAGACAGGCAAACTTAGTTACGCTCAGTAACACAGCACCTCAACTGTAACACGACACGGACTCCCTCGGAGCCGCGTTCAGGTCGGTTCCGTCCACTTTAAAGGAGCAGAACTCGGGTTTCACGAACCACTAACCGACACGTTCTAACAGTATATGCTGCTTCGACCTTCTTTAAAATGTAAAACACCACAACAGCAATCTTGTAGATGTTAAATTAGCTTTCAGGCTTCTGACTCGGCGGTCAAACAAAGCTTTGTACAGGAGTCCGCGTGAACTGGACCGAACCAGAACTTCCACAGACTACGGCTGACAAAACTTCACCTGAATGCTTCCAACAGCGTCTAACAGAGTTGAAACAATAATAATCTCACAGCTTCAAATGATAAAAACATGCAGAATCTGCCTGCTTTGAACACTTCCAGCCAAAATCATTATCCTCAGAGTTTAAAACTTGGATCCTTTTATGCAAACATGACGTTACAGTTCATGACTGAGACCACAGATTTATCAATAAACTTTTAGAAGCCGATACGAGGCCACCAGATGTAAAGGGGTTAAAGGGGGGGTCAGTTTAATACTGACCTCCTTTTTACCTTAATTAATTTACTTATTCAGATTGAATAGTAAATTCACGGATTCTCTTCTTTTTCAGTTTATTCAATATTTCTGTGATCTTTATGATGGATAAATAAACAGAGCCATTAAGTGACAAAGACGTTAACTTAGTTTGATATGTCAAAGAGACACTATCATTTATTTAGAATAAATCAACTAAATTAACACCATTACACTTGATTGACATGATTTCACTTTCTTTCAATTTAAAACGTCAGCACACTTAAATTCAACACAACAGACATAAATATTGGATGTTAACATATTTAGTCTGTGGGCTCTTTTAGCTTAAAAATATAGTTTCCAGCTTAGATAGAGAGGGGAAAGAGTAGGAGGAATAAGAGGTTGGAGAGATTAAGTTATTTATCTCGAGTGTAACCAGAGATGACACATTCCATCCGACTTCGGCTAAATCCCAGGTACGTTTGTAAACCGCTCTTTACCTTTTGACGATGCGTCTGATAAAGATATTGCCAGCCTCCCAGGTGCACGGAGTCCTTCCGGCCCTCGTACGTCTGAACTGGTCGTTTACTTCCAACGTCTCCTCGGATCCGCGTCAGCCGTCAGAAACATGTGGCAGCTTCTGGCTGACTTCAAGACGAGATGTTTCTCAAAGGAAGTTCATTAAGAACTTTGGAGCTTTTGCTCGGGGAACTGGATGGAGACGTCCATCAGTTCTAGCTGACAAGTTAGTCTTTGGCTCTTGACCAAGCTTGACCAGCTGCAAGGCAGAGAGCTTTCAGGTCTCCGTCCATTCAAA
>JBBPBX010077902.1:0-16759 GCA_038048925.1 Garcialebias charrua | reverse complement strand
AGATACAGTGAAGCAGACTCCGTATACGCGCGTATACGGAGCGGCTGCTTCACTTCAGCTGACTTCAGCTCAGACGTTCTCCTTGTTGTAATATGAGCTGCTGCACACGAAGGGGACAACTGAGCACGCTGATTGGTCACTTGCTGACACGCCTACTGAATTGATTGACAGCGCTCAGTCAGCTGAATGTGAAACCTAGTTGAAAGTGAAACCTTCAACATGAGCAGCTCGCTCAGACTTCTGCGGTGTTCTGATGCGCTGTTTCTACTATATATGTTATAAAAAGTTCTCTCAGAAATAAAAATAATAACAGGGAGCGCTTTTCCTGCAGCACACAGCCCACCAGGGGATATTAAAACATCGCGCACCAAGGTAGGACCTGAATTCATTCATTTCAATCATCGAGTGAACGGAGGAAGAAGCGGTTACTTGACTTTAGGCAAAAAAACAAAAGAAAAGGCCCGATCAGCGATAAAGAAGGGGAATTTATTTCATTTGTGTAACATACAAAACAGTCCGGCGCCGGGAAGTTTATGGTCAGACACCGCGTATCGCGCACGCGGATCGCGTATGCGTAGTAAAAAAATACCTTTGCGCGTACTTGCCCTGAGGGGCTACGCGGGGCTACGCTGCGTACGGGGCGTACGTACGCTGCGTATTGGCGTATCGTGAGGACGCTCGAGTGTATCTCGCCCTTAACACACTGGCTGCTAACTGCTATAGAGAGAGCGCTCTCTCTAGCCCCCCTTAGGGCGGGGACCGCTTTTTTTCACGGACCACATCCGGCGCTGACAGGATATGGTCTGTGAGCAGTCGTCCGGTTGATTTAAGAGCCCGTAAATAAGTTTTTTAGTTTTTACTGATAGATAATTATTAGCGGTACAGTACTGCATTTTAAATAAAAATAGCGCAAATCCGCTTATGAATTATAAAAGTTAGTCAATCCGCTATAGCGCTAACAAATTGTTTAGGCCCGCTATCAGCGGATTAGCGCTTTAGCGCTCCCTAGCGGTCTGGTGCCCACCTTTGCATTTGGTGCATCATAAAAAGGAAGGTGCGACAAAGAAGGCCCAAGACAATTGAACAGTTAGAAGCCTGTATTAGACATGAATGGGAGAGCATTCCTTTTTCTAAACTTAAACTGGTCTCCTCTGTCCCCAGACGTCTGTTGACACTGAAGCTCTCATCATTATCATCTTGGGGCTCAGATGATGATGATACTGGTGGTGATGACAATGGTGTTGACTGCCACACTGTATCACTCTCCTCATACTTTGTCCCAAAGTCCCTGGTGGCTGGTGTTAGTGTGACCTGTGTCCCTGTAAAAATACATTGATTTTAAATAGTTTATTTTGTGGGCTCAATGTTTTTGCTAGTCATCATTACTTACTTTGTAAAATTAATAGCTTTACATCTGCTAAGTTCTTGGCATAAATCAACACAGACATGTTCCTGCTTTTAATATTTTACATTATAATGTAGCGGTTTATGTTTCGTTTTGTTTTTTTAAATACAGTTTTCTTTTGATTTTTAATTAATATGATTTTTTATGATTGTTTACTGTTGGCTGCAAGTATCAAGCTGCAAAATCCTTCATTTTCTACAGCTGATAGCTGTTGGTCATTAATTACGATGAAGTTTAGCAACTTCTCTGTGAACATTTGAGCTCCGTGGCATCAGCGGTGTGTTTTTCTTGTTCAATCCGGGGCGGGTGCTCTGATTTCGGTCAGCCGCTCTCAGCCTGTCCCTCCTACGAGACGGTCAGACAGCAGGTCGGACTGGACGCAGCTGGCCGCGGTCGGTCTCCCTGTTTTGGTTCAGCGAGAGTGGCATCCCGCTGAAGCCCCAGAGCTCGAATGTCCAACATAAAACTAACTTGACTACGGTTTAATGTGGCGCTATGGCTCTGCAGACATTGCACGTTGCTGTCTTGCGGTGTTTAGTGTAAAATACTTCTACACAGCGGACATGTTACAATGAAAAGTTGGCTAGCTGTTAGCTACTAAAGTGCTACTCCCTCAGTCCACAAGTTGTAGCTGGCTGCAAACTATGAAATGGATTTCCTGAATGTGACGTGAGGCGGGTCTTATTACTCTGGGTTCATGAGACACAACTCCGGATCGGATCAGCCCCGTCCCTACTACCGTTGCATTGTGGGGAATGTAGTGTTGGAGCGTGCAAAACACCAGCGGGCGGCTGTGGCCTGCAGGCCGTTTCTAATAGTAATTAAATATCATCCAAGGGGCCATAGATAATTAATTTGCGGGCCGGAACTGGCCAGCGGGCCTTGACTTTGACATATGTGATCTAGAGGAAACAATGAAGGACTTTGTTTTAAATGTATGGTTTTAATAATTATGTTGTGTTCTATCTTATCTTAGTGTCATTCAGTCAAATTTAATCTTTGCGCTATAAAATTACATTAATATTTAGAGTGAGTCTAGGGATTTGTCAAATATCAACCTACTCTCAAACTACAGCACGTAGCATTATTAATACCGGTACTCCAGTAAATTATGGATTAGTCTTAGCTCTGGCAGTTTCTAAACTTCTGCATTTACACCACCATCCAAACAAAAACAGAGGTTTAGGCAAAAAAAAACAAAAAAACATTTTGGTTCCTTTGTGCCGACTGGGAAAAATTAACTTTTCACTTAGCTGCCTGTTCTGTACCTGTACACTCTGCTGTACCGGTAGTTTCCAAGCAAGCCACAAGCCGACACTGTGATTTTTACATTTCAACAACATGGACATGACAGACCCTTCAGTCTAAGCATGAAAACAGTCACAGCAAAAAAGGTGAATATATGAACGTTCATTTGGACCAAAGATTAAGTTGGGTTGCTCCTACATGTTGGGAACGTTGAACAGCACACAACACTCTGCTATCCACCACCATTACTGTTGTTCATCGCAGAAAAACTACTGACTGAAGCCATTCATAGTGCGCAACTGCGCACACGTGATTTCACACCGATGCCAGGTGTTTCCATAAAACTCCACTCTGAGTCCTGCGTTCAAAAAGCTTTGGTTTCTGAGAAAATGACTGCTGTTGTGTGCACGAACGGACAAAACTCACCTAAAATAGCGTTGTGTAAACTGGGTCTAAGTGTACTGGTCCCAACTCTGCGTTGTGTTGGTTATGGTGAAAGATTAGGCTGTGACGTGGTATATCTTGGACATGGCTGATTTTCCCATTTATTCTCTCTTCACAGGACAACTGACGGGAATAACAAATAAAAAACAACCACACGTTATTGGCTGCCCAGTCCAAAGTCCTACACAAAAGAAAAATACCGGTACTACAGTATATAAAACTACAAACCGGATTCCAAAACAGTTGGGACACTAAACAAATTGTGAATAAAAACTGAATGCAATGATGTGGAGATGGCAAATGTCAATATTTTATTCGTAATAGAACATAGATAACAGATCAAAAGTTTAATCTGAGAAAATGTAACATTTTAAAGGAAAAATCTGTTGATTCAAAATTTCACAGTGTCAACAAATCCCAAAAAAGTTGGGACAAGCAATAAGTGGCTGGGAAAAGGAAATCGAGCATATACTGTAATTCATTCATTCATTCAACCTTTATTTATACAGGCTAGCCTCGTTGAGTCACGGGGACTCATTTACAAGAGGGACCTGTCTCACTCACACCAAACAACCATCCACTCTCACACTCACACCTAGGGTCAATTTAGAGTCACCAATCAGCCTAACAAGCATGTTTTTTGGTCTGTGGGAGGAAACCGGAGTACCCGGAGGAAACCCACGCATGCACGGGGAGAACATGCAAACTCCACCCAGAAAGGCCCCGGACCGGGATTTGAACCGGCAACCTTCTCGCTGAGAGGCAGCAGCTCTACCAGTTGTGCCACCGTGCTGCCCAATGTATGAACAGCTGGAAGACCAATTAACACTAATTAGGTCAATTGACAACATGATTGGGTATAAAAAGAGCTTCTCAGAGTGTCAGTGTCTCTCAGAAGCCAAGATGGTAAGAGGATCACCAATTCCACCATTGTTGCGCAGAAAGATAGTGCAGCAATACCAGAATGGTGTTACCCAGCGTAAAATAGCAAAGACTTTTAAGTTATCATCATCAACCGTGCATAACATCATCAAAAGATTCAGAGAATCTGGAACAATCGCTGTGCGTAAGGGTCAAGGCCGTAAAACTCTACTGGATGCTCGTGATCTCCGGGCCCTTAAACGTCACTGCACCTCAAACAGGAATGCCACTGTCAAGGAAATAACAGAATGGGCTCAGGAATACTTCCAGAAAGCATTGTCAGTGAACACAATCCACCGTGCCATCCGCCGTTGCCAGCTGAAACTCTACAGTGCAAAGAGGAAGCCATTTCTAAGCAAGCTCCACAAGCTCAGACGTTTGCACTGGGCCAGGGGTCATTTAAAATGGAGTGTGGCAAAATGGAAGACTGTTCTGTGTCAGATGAGTCACGATTTGAAGTTCTTTATGGAACACTGGGACGCCATGTCATCCGGACCAGAGAGGACAAGGATAGCCCAAGTTGTTATCAACGCTCCGTTCAGAAGCCTGCATCACTGATGGTATGGGGTTGCATGAGCGCTTGTGGCATGGGCAGCTTGCATGTCTGGAAAGGCACCATTAATGCAGAGAACTATGTTCAGGTTTTAAAAAGTTATGTCTGGTCCTCTGGACATTCAAAAAAACAAAACAAAACAAAGCAAAAAAACTGCAGAAACGTTTCGGCTTTCGTCCGAAAGTCTTCCTCAGTCTGAGATGCTGTATTCAGCTCAGTCTTATAAATAGCACTCTCTCACAGCTGCTAACAGCTGAAACCAGCTGCTCACATGATCAGCTTTTTTAGATTTTTCTACCTGAATTATTGAGCAATGTGCATCAGGGTATGTTCAGGTTCTAGAACAACATGTGCTCCCATCTGGACGTCATCTCTTTCAGGGAAGACCCTGCATTTTTCAACAAGATAATGCCAGACCACATTCTGCAGCAATCACAACATCATGGCTACGTAGGAGAAGGATCCAGGTACTGAAATGGCCAGCCTGCAGTCCAGATCTTTCACCTAAGAAGGCCCAAGACGATGGAACAGTTAGAGGCCTGTATTAGACATGAATGGGAGAGCATTCCTATTTCTAAACTTGAGAAACTGGTCTCCTCTGTCCCCAGACGTCTGTTGAGTGTTGTAAGAAGAAGGGGGGATGCCACACAGTGGTAAAAATGGACTTGTCCCAACTTTTTTGGGATTTGTTGATGCCATGAAATTTTGAAACAACATATTTTTCCCTTAAAATGATACATTCTCTCAGTTTAAACTTTTGATCTGTGATTTGTGTTCTATTCTGAATAAAATATTAGATGTTGGCACCTCCACATCATTGCATTCAGTTTTTATTCACAATTTGTTTAGTGTCCCAACTTTTTTGGAATCTGGTTTGTATTCCAACGTGTTATCAAGGACAGCAAAGTAACTCACGATTGTTTAGTGTCCCAACTTTTTTTGTATCTGGTTTGTAAAATTAATTCAAACTACAGTACTTTACAATCACAACAAGGTCACTTAAATATTTACAATAGGGGAGACATATATACACACACACGCGTGACAATGGGGATTACCACAAAAATGCCCTTCATAAATCTATAAATAAACAGGATGACATTAGATGAAAAAAATAATGAACACCACCTCTCTCGTAGGACACATTACAAAAGGGAGGCAGATAAAGTTCTGGGCGGACCTTAAGTGGGGATCAGATGAAGTTCCAGTATAACTATTGGGCTGCCATTGAGCGCCCGGGGAGAAATTGGGGATTGATTAGGCGTCCCTGATTGCTCCCTGGGCACTCAATAGCAGCCCACTGCTCCACCTGAGTGTGTCCCAGGTGTGATGGGTTAAATGGAGAGAACTAATATCATCGTTCATGTGCGTAGCCAGGATTTTATGAGGGGCGGTTCGTTTAAAGAAAAGGTGGACCTGGAAAGAGCAACACGCCTTGGTGGTTCACAGGAAGCGCGTCGGGTTGCCAGTCCAAACTTTCTCTCGACTCGGGTTCGATCCTCACTTGGTCGAACTCGAATCGTCGAAGTGGGCAATATTTCAACTTATTTTCCGATTGTCTTTTATTGGATAAAAAAAAGGAGTTTGTGTTAACCACAGGCATATTAAGTCTATGGTGTTAAGCGGTTCGACATTAGCGGCGTCTCCATACCTTCTCTTTCAAGTTTCCACCTCTCTTAACACAGAACTTGTGTTGTGTGGGAGTTGTAGGCGGGACTTCATAGGCACAAGGAGTGCGCACACACAAAGTGGGCAGTTCGTTAGAACCCCCCGAACCCCCCCTGGCTACGCGCATGGTCATTGTATAATGGGAACATACAGTGATGACACATAGCACTTATGTTATAATACAGTAATAATAATCATCATTTTATTTAAAAGCACCTTTCCGGACACCCAAGGACACTTAACAAACCAATACAGTGTAATACAGATCAAACAATATCAGCGACAAATTGAAATATAAAATACATAAAGGATATAAAATGGAAGATAAAAATACATTTAGTAAAGTTAGTGATAAGCTAGTCTAAAGAGATGGGTTTTCAGGGCAGTCTTGAACAGAGAAAGGGAGGTGGTGTTTCGAAGGTCTGGCGGTAGAGCGTTCCAGAGGTGAGGGGCAGAGCAGGTGAAGGCCCTGCTCCCCATGGTGGAGAGGCGGGCAGAGGGTACATGGAGATGTAGCGAAGAGGAGGATCTGAGAGAGCGTGATGGGATGGAGATTTGTAGGAGGTCAGATAGATAAGGAGGGGCAAGGTTGTGGATAGCTTTGAACGTGAGAAGTAGAATTTTGAAGATGATGCGTGATTTAACCGGGAGCCAGTGGAGCTGCTGCAGGACAGGAGTGATGTGGTTATAGTAGGAGGTAGGGGTGGGCGATATTACCAAAAAATGATATCACGATATATTTTTTGAAATACCCCGATAACGATATCAGACGATATTTCACAACAGTCACCAGAATACAAAAAAAATATTCATATTTAACAAGCAAAAATATATATACCGCACCAGCCGCCACTGAGGTGTGCGGTAATGACTATTCTAACACTTTAACACATTTTAAAAGAGCATACAGTAAATAAAAATAATAATTTCTTACTTTAAGCGGCAGCTTCTGTCATCAGTTTGCTGTTAGCTCCAGCTGTTAGCTCCAGTTGTTAGCACCGCTGCGTTACGTCTGAGCTTCGCAGCTTTCTGTAGCACCACGCAGTTTAAACCCTTTACAGAAGGACTGTTAGTATCCTAACTTCATACAGTTGGAGACAGAAAAAGTTTTAATGACTTACCGACGCCGCAGTCTGTGCGCGCCGCGTTCAGCTGTTAGCATTTTAGCCCCCAAACCCGCAGCTCCGGGCAGTCCGGTTTAGCTGCACGCACCTCCTAAAAGGTTGTCGGCTTTATTATTCCAAGTTAGCGCGTTGTCCCCCGATGTCTTCGGCTTCCAGTCCGACATCGAGGCGAGCTCCAGGGACCTCTGATCGCTCAAAGCCGGCTGCCCGGTGAAGCTACGAGGATGCAGCTATGAGGCTAATGCTAGCTCGTTCCTCCTCCTCGGGTTCGGTGTGCGCGCGCATGCGTATTAACAAAATGTAGGGCATCTCCACATGAAGGCAGTCTCCACGGAACACCGGCTGCTGTCTGCTGCTTCACGCGGTCCGCGTTCCTCCACAAAACCACCGTTATCGCAAAGTGACGCAGTCAAATGACGTCATCATAGGATGCCGCGATATAATTTTTTTCACCGGTGTCAAAAAATCCACCGGTATTATCGTAGACGAGACGATATGGCCCACCCCTAGTAGGAGGTTTGAGTGATGACACGGGCAGCTGAGTTCTGGACCATCTGTAACTTGTGGAGGGATTTGTTGGGGAGGCCGTAGAGAAGGGAGTTGCAGTAATCGATACGGGAAGTCACAAGACTGTGCACCAGGATGGCTGTGGAGCGGGGTGTGAGAGAAGGACGGAGACGGTTAATATTACGGAGGTGGAAATAGGCAGACCGAGTAATATTGTTGATGTGTGAAGTGAAGGAGAGAGTGGTGTCGAGGATGACACCGAGACTCTTGACCTGAGGGGAGGGGGATAGCAGAGAGTTGTTAAGGGGGACGAGAAGATGTTCTGATTTTGAAATAGAGTTTTTGGTACCAACAAGAATGATTTCTGTTTTGTTGCTGTTTAGTTGAAGGAAATTGTTAGAAAACCAGTGATTTAGCTCGTTGAGACAGTCGGTGAGGATGGAGGGTGGGTGGAGTTAAGGCCGAGATACACTCGAGCGTCCTCACGGTACGCCTATACGCAGCGTACGTACGCTGTGGCAAAAGCGTAGCCCCGCGTAGCCCCTCAGGGCATGTACGCGCAAAAGTATTTTTTTACTACGCATACGCGATCCGCGTGCGCGATACGCGGTGTCTGACCATAAACTTCCCGGCGCCGGACTGTTTTGTATGTTACACAAATGAAATAAATTCCCCTTCTTTATCGCTGATCGGGCCTTTTCTTTTGTTTTTTTGCCTAAAGTCAAGTAACCGCTTCTTCCTCCGTTCACTCGATGATTGAAATGAATGAATTCAGGTCCTACCTGGGTGCGCGATGTTTTAATATTCCCTGGTGGGCTGTGTGCTGCAGGAAAAGCGCTCCCTGTTATTATTTTTATTTCTGAGAGAACTTTTTATAACATATATAGTAGAAACACCGCATCAGAACACCGCAGAAGTCCAGCGAGCTGCTCATGTTAAAGGTTTCACTTTCAGCTGACTAGGTTTCACTTTCAGCTGACTGAGCGCTGTCAATCAATTCAGTAGGCGTGTCAGCAAGTGACCAATCAGCGAGCTCAGTTGAGTCCCTTCCGTGTGCTGCTGCTCATATTACAACAAGGAGAACGAGAGCGTTTGAAAGCTGATAGTTTCTTGAAGTATAGCAGCAAAAACATACGCACAAAATATGCGCGTATTCGCGCGTATACGGAGGACGCTTCAGTGTATCTCGGACTTTAGGCTTTGATGACAAGTAGAGCTGCGTGTCATCAGCATAGCAGTGGAAATGGATGCCGTATTTGCGGAAGATGTGACCTAGATGGAGGTAAATGATGAAGAGGAGGGGTCCGAGGACAGAGCCTTGGGGGACACCTGTGGAGACAGGGGAAGACTGGAAACGGAAGGATTTAATCTGAATGAATTGAGTGCGATCAGAGAGATAGGAGTTGAACCAGTCTAATGGGGTACCTGAGATGCCAATGGAGGTTAGTCTGTTGAGGAGGATAGAATGACAGATGGTGTCGAAGGCAGAACTTAGATCCAGAAGAATGAGGATGGACAGAAGACCAGAGTCAGCAGCAAGAAGAAGGTCGTTAGTAATTTTTACTAGGGCTGTTTCGGTGCTATGGTGGGGGCGAAATCCAGATTGAAACTCTTCATAAATGTTGTTGTTGGACAGGTGAGAGTGAAGTTGACTAGCAACAGTTTTTTCAAGGATCTTGGAGATGAAGGGCAGATTGGAGATTGGACGAAGATTACTGAAGTTGGTGAAGTCAAGACCTGGTTTCTTGACAAATAAAGAAGGGGGGGGGGGGTGTCCAGGTAATGTTTTGGTGTGACCTTAGTCCTGGTCTGACTTTGGTGGGGGTCAGATAAACATTAATGAGTTTTAGAGCAGAAGCAGCAGGTTCTGCAGCTCTTCTCTGTGATTTATTTCACACAGTGACTCCCATTAAAACTGAAACCAAGACACCGAACCAGTCCTGGTGGACTGGTCCTCACTGGGAGTGCAGGCTGACATCTTGAACAGAAACAAAGACGAGAAGAGAACCCCTGCGGACTTTTAAAGCTGCTCGTGACTCTCTGCAGCGGCAGAAAATAATAAATACAACCCCATGTTCTCTGGGAGGAGGCGTCTCGCGGGGGGAGGACACAAATCAAAGTGTGGAAGACACCGCGGGGACCGGGAAAGTTGCAGAGAGACGAAGCAGCGCGGACACGGAGCTCGGCGGTGTCCCCCCTCCTCCACGTCCCCCCCGCTCCTCGCCACCGACGTAACAACATGTCGGCAGAGACGCCATGTTTAGCTGGCTCCGTCGACACGGAGCAGGAAAAGTCAGCCTCCATGTTCCTCCTCCCTCGCAGTCACACGGTGAAAAAGGGTCTAATTAACGCGGCGGACTCGTCAGGTGTAAACAGGCAAACTTAGACAAGTTGCATTTTAAACAGAGAGGTGTGCGTGTGGAGCCCAGAGCGCGCGCGCGCACACAAACCGTCAACTACACGCAGTTTGAACTTTTTCTTCTTCTTCTAAACACGTTAAAAAAATAATTAAAAAAACTGAAGAGTGTCTCTGGTTCTTACCTGCCCGGCGGCGCCACGTTCACGTGCTGCGGCGCGAGCCCGGAGCGTCCTCGCCGACTCGGAACCGCTCGAGACGGGTTGGACCCACTCTCTGACGGCCCACGAGACAACAGGCGACCGGAAGGGGGGAGAGAAAGAGAAAAGTGGCGATCAGAAGCAGAATCTACGCCAAAAGACACATGACCGCCGACGTCAGAGGACGTATTTACATGTGGGACCGCAGCGCCGGGACCCGTCCGCAGCGGAACCATTGTGCCCGGGAAAAGTTTCACGGCAGGGGGGGGGGAAGGTGAGGCGGCTGTACACCCGTACCGGGTCAGGGTGAAGGAAGTGGGTGTTGTTGTCATCTGGTTGTCATGTCGGCCCTGTTTACTCCCAGCTCATTGAATATTTAAACCTTTAGAGGGAGTGTCGGTTCCCGCCACAGTCCGCCCCTTCCGGTTGTGTGAGGACAGTGTGTGCGTGTGTGTGTGTGTGTGTGTGTGTGTGTGTGTGAGGAGCTGCGGCAGAGCTCGTGTGTTCTGCAGCAGCGAAGCTCGCGCACATCCATACACTACCTGATGTGATGAGAGGTCAAAGCATCCTGAGGTCAAACAGACTCAACACTGACCTCTACTGGACCCACCAGGAACTGACCTGAACATGAGCTGCTTTCATGACCCCCGAGGCCAAAGGGGCCGTTTTCTCTGCTGTGTTAGCAAAATATCCGCCGGTGAAGACTCTCAGTCATTCATGGTACTGTAAATGGAGCTTATTTATATAGCGCCTTCCAGCCCCCTATGAGGGGCCCCAAAGCGCTTTACAAAACCAACCATCCACCCATTCAAAGTCAAAGTCAACTTTATTGTCAGAACTGCAATATGTACAGGACATACACAGGACCGAAATTGCATTTCTCTCAGTCCCTCGGTGCAACAGTAACCATCTAAACACTAAACACTAAAACATTTAATACACATAAGCATAAAATAGTAAAAAAGTGTAACACTGTCCTGAGTTTTTTCATAATAGTATAAAAGTATGAAAATTAACACCAACACTGAAACACCAAACACCCCTAAAACACCAAACACCCAATGAACATAAGCATAAAATGAAATAATAAAAGTGTAATACTGTCCTGAGTTTTTGCATAGTAGTATAAAAAGTATAAAAAGTATATCTAATAAACTGAAGGTTCTAGCATTGACATTTGCAAAGAGTGGCACAGCAGCATATAAGTTAATGTACACAGTATATGTATGAGGTAGTTGATGTTGGTATAGAGGCAAAGTGGCATATGCAGTGAGGCACATAAGGCACATTTGGCATCCTTAGATAAGGCTAGTCAGAGAATGCTGTATATGTATCTGCAGTAGTGTAGATAAAAGTAGTGTAAATGTAAACAGTAGTAATAAATGTAAAGCAGTAGTAATAAATGTAAACAGTATTAATAAATGTAAACAGTGAATGTAAACAGTAGTATGACTATAGGCAGTAATGTAATACAAACATTAGTGCAAATATGAGAAGTAGTGCAAACTGAATGAGCACATGACCGAGAGTTTAGTGAATAACCCGTTTGATGACACAGAGTCCAGTGTTAAAAACTTTGTGTTGAGTGGTAATGTGTGAGAAAGTTTTTTGTGTTAAGGCAGTTCAAATGGGAGGGGAGGCAGAGCAGGCAGAGTGTTTAGCATTCTGACTGCCTGATGAACAGAGCTGTCTCTCAGTCTGCTGGTACGAGCCTGGAGACTCCTCAGTCTCCTCCCTGATGGCAGCAGTCTAAAGCGGCTGTGTAGTGGGTGTGTGGGATCACCTGCCATGCGGTGGGCTTTCCGAGTGAGGCGTTTGCTGTGTAAGTCCTGCAGTGAGGGCAAGGAGGTGCCGACGATCTTCTCAGCTGCTTTCACGATGCGCTGGAGGCTCTTGCGGCAGGATGCAGTGCATGCACCAAACCACACAGTGATGCAGCTGGTCAGGACACTTTCTATGGCACCTCTGTAGAAGGTGCACATGATGGAGGTTGAAGCTCCAGCCCTTTTCAGCTTGCGGAGAAAGTAGAGGCGCTGGTGAGCCTTCTTCGCCAGTGCTGCAGTGTTCCTGCTCCAGGACAGGTCCTTTGAGACGTGCACTCCCAGGAACTTGGTGCTGTCCACTCTCTCCACTGCGGTGCTGTTGATGGTCAGAGGGGCATGTTGTGCATCCCTCTTCCTGAAGTCCACAACAATCTCCTTTGTCTTCTCCACGTTGAGAGTGAGATTGTTGTGTCCGCACCACAAGGCCAAGCGGCTCACCTCGTTCCTGTAGTCCGTCTCATCGTTGTTGCTGATGAGACCCACCACTGTTGTGTCGTCCGCAAACTTGATGAAGTGGTTGGAGCTGTACGATGGTGTGCAGTCGTGTGTTAGCAGGGTGAATAGAAGGGGGCTCAGCACACATCCTTGTGGGGCCCCTGTGTTCAATGTGATGGTGCTAGATGTGTTACTCCCGATCCGTACTGTCTGTGGTCTCCCGGTCAGGAAGTCTAGCAGCCAGTTACACATTGAGGTGTTCAGCCCCAGACTGTCCAGTTTATGGATGAGCTGTTGGGGGATGATGGTGTTGAATGCCGAGCTGAAGTCGATGAACAGCATTCTAACATAAGAGTCCTTCGTGTCCAGATGTGTGAGAGCTGTGTGGAGGGCAGAGGAGATGGCATCGTCGGTTGAGCGATTAGGTCGGTATGCAAATTGGAAGGGATCCAGGGAGGCAGGGAGGACAGATGTGATGCTTTTCATGACTAGCCGTTCAAAGCACTTCATCAGGATGGGGGTGAGTGCTACTGGGCGATAGTCATTGAGGCATGCGGGCGTTGCCTTCTTTGGGACAGGGATGATGGTGGTGGCTTTGAAACAGGTGGGGACGATGGCCTGACTCAGCGAGATGTTAAAGATGTCCGTGAAGACCGCTGCGAGTTCCCCTGCACAGTCTTTCAGCACACGACCAGGTATGTTGTCAGGACCAGAGGCCTTCCGGGCGTTAATCTTGATGAATGATCGCCTTACGCTGTCTGAGGACAGCGCCAGCACCTGGCCATCAGGAGAGGGGGGGGATTTTTGTGCAGGTGTGCTGTTACTTGCCTCAAACCGAGCGAAGAACTCATTCAGTTCATTCAGCGTAGAGTATTCAGCGTATTCATACACACATTCATACACCGGTAGCGGCAGACTGCCATGCAAGGCGCTTTCCAGTCCTACCAGGAGCAACTCGGGGTTAAGTGTCTTGGGACACAACGACAGATGGTGTGGGGAACCGGGATTCTAACCTCCAACCTTCAGATCGGGGGACGACTGCCATTACCACTACGCCACGGTCATGATAAATCCCAAACCTTTTAAACTTTTTTTGGGGGGGGATTAGCAAAACATCTCACGAACCAAGTTCAAGATTCTTTATTCTCATTCGCACCACATGTGGTACATGAGGTGGAACAAAATTGTGTACTCAAGGTCCCAATTACACCCGAAATAGCAAAAATAAATAAAGAAACAGTATACAGGTAGTCCCCGACTTACGAACGAGTTCTGTTCCTACGGCCGTTCGTAAGACGAAAATCGTCGTAAGTCGGAAAACACACGAGCCGCCACTTACACACGTACATGTACCAGAGGTGTCAAGTAACGAAGTATAAATACTTCGTTACTTTACTTAAGTACAAATTTTAGTTATCTATACTTTAGTAAAGTAATTATTTTTCAGCCTACTTTATACTTCTACTTCTTACATTTTCACGCAATTACTGGTACTTTCTACTCCTTACTTTTTAAAAATAGCCTCGTTACTAGGCGATTCGACCGGATATCCGGTTTGACAAGCTAGCGATGTGGTTGCATCGGTAGCATCCACGTAAACCGACAGCAACCAGCCACAAATTCAGAGATGAACCGGTTGAAAAGACACGGACCGGTTATCGCGAGACTTGCTGGGTTTACAATGCGTTTCTAAAACAACGCGAGAGCGAAGCTATTCTCACGCATGCGCCATAGCTCACCAAGAGCACGAGCGAGCATGGATGTAAATAGTAGCCGCGCGCGCTAGCGAGTCACCGCGAAAGATTTTCAACACATCAGCCAGACAAAAATCTAAAGTGTGGAACGTTTTCGGGTTTTACTAGAAGGACGGAAAACTCGACAAAAGCCACGCTATTTGTAAGCTATGCAGCGCACCTCCGAAGTACACTGGTAGCACAACAAACCTCGACCAACAACTTTTCAAGCCTCACAACAACGAGCAGGATCATGCAGCTGCCACACACAAAGCGACGGGTAACGTTATCACTAAATTTTACGGGCAACTCAGTGATAGTTCACGAGCTACACAGGCCTTGAAGATCTCTTCCACACTGTTTTAAGTCCCTGCCCTTCCTCAGTAGCAGTGATAACTCCTGTCAATGAGCCCACAGAATGGGTGAACAGTCTTGTTGTTACACAGAAGAATAAACACGTTGTTGGACCCGAACTGCGTTGTCTCAGCCTTCACCTATAATATAAGCTGCATGACTATGACCCACAGCCATACAAGATTAATAAGAAGCATAAAGCTACAACAGTAGCCATGATGCACAAGCCTATCAGCAGAAACAACATCCCTGCATCACAAGGTAAATCCCCCAACACACTGTCAAAATACATCTTACAGTCTGCTGTGTTTTGTTGCTGTCACTAGATTTATTCTGCCTACTGTTTTTTTGATTGTTTACACTGCATTTAACCATACTGTACACTAAATGTAATGTCATGTTTTATTCCTAGGTAACGGGGGATGATGATAATGATACATCTTTTACACATGTTATACACGAGTCCCTACATAAATAAATTCTGAACATCAGATGAAGATTTTTACATAAAATGGTAAAGTCAGTAAAAAAAAAAAACTTCATGGCTAAACATAGCCAGTAATATATGGTGCTTGTTTTCTATTTCAGATGATGAACCACCTTGTAAAAAGAAGAAAATGTCAGCGCTGGACGAGCTGTTGGGAGACTTTGAAGTGAGGATGGCAACTAGATCTGTGAGGGACCAGGCCAGTGAAGAAGTCAAGAGGTACAGAGAGCGTGAGGTACAGAGAGCATGTTTTTATATTAATCCGTGCCCACCTGCTCACACAAACTCATGTTCGTGCTGCTGTTGTTAGGCGTACTGTTCTTGCATTATGTTTTGTATTATTAAGTTCAAGTTCAAGTGTTTATTTGTCATATGCAGGTTAACACAGGGTTAACTTAGTACAATGAAATGCTCAGGATGAGAAAAAACGATTTTGACTTGCTAAAAAACAACAACAAGCAAACAGGAAATACTAAAGCATGCAATAAGGGTACAAAATAAACTACCAAAAAGTGAAACAGTAATTATAATATTACAAAGTTTCTGAAGAGAAAAATAGTAAACAACATGGTAGAATTTTAACGGTGAAGCAGGATGAATTTGTGTGAATAACTATTTCAAGGTAGTAATGAAATATAAGCTAAAATGCACATGATCTATATTGCACATAACTACCAAACTACAGGTTGTGTGACAGGTTATTGCACAACAGGTTATTGCACAGGACTCAGGAGCTTTGTGCTTAGCTTATTCCTGACTATATATTATATTGACTATATCAGAAGCCACTTGGACTGTCAAGCCGAAAGTCACATCAGCAAAGTCCTTCCCAGCTGTGTGCCATCTATCACTTAAGCTGAATACAGCACTTCCAGCCTCAGCAGCCTGTGAAAGACTGTTTAGTGTTGCTGGGCTGATCTTCAGTCCAAGAAGAGCATGCATTGGCTCAAAGAACTTTGAAAACCAGCTGCTTTTGCGGCTGAACCAAGCCTATTGGTAACTCTTGAACGTTCCATGTTTGGCTGAAAGTTAAATGTAGATGCATCAATAAAAGTAATTGATGACATGTTTTGAAGTTTGACTTTTTGCAATTAGTCATATTTCAGCTCCATGAAACATATGGTAATGCTCAATAATACCCCTATATGGTTATTTTAATATATTTAAATTTGCATTTAAATGTGTCTATTTTCAATGGGCATATATGCAGTTAAGACAGGTAGCTTAGTGCACCCCTAGTTTTTCAACATTAACAATATAATATAATCTAGTCTAAAAAAATGATTTTTGTGGGGGAGGTGGGGTTGTATACAATAGTATGTCTGGTGCGGCCTAAGCATTTGTCTTTGTTGTTGCTTTTTCTTACGCTACTTTTACTTTTATACTTTTAAGTAGTTTTGAAACCAGTACTTTTTTACTTTTACTTGAGTAAAAAGCTAGAGTTGATACTTCTACTTCTACTGAAGTAATTTTAAACCCCAGTATCTATACTTCTACTTGA